>QJNZ01000044.1:0-211750 GCA_004155055.1 Monosporascus sp. CRB-8-3
AAAAAAAAAAAAAAAAAAAAAAAACCCCGCTTTCGAAATCTTATCGAAAAAAACGTTATTACCTTAATAATAACAGTTAAAAAACCGATATAAAACCCTTACATAAAAATAATAAGCTTAATTAAAATTAAACAAGCTTTATACGTTTTTAAGTACTAATTTAAATAAAATCAAGGAAAATATTAAGGTACGGAAATATAAATATAAATCAGTTAAAGATAAATTTAAAAATTTAAAGCTTTATTAAGGAAGAAATAAATATATAATAAAGCGGGTAGATAATATCGTAAAGCGATTAGTAAATATACTTTAATTCGGAAACGTACTTTAATAAAAAATGCCTTAACTAAAGGTAATACGAAATTTACGAAACGTAAATATTCGTCAAAGCGCTTTACGAAACGCTTAAAAAAGGGGAAATTTACAGAAAACCTTTATCGCCGTCGAAAGCAATGTAAAAAAAATTAACCCCCTAAGAAAAAGCGAAACGTAACCGAAAAAATGGTTCATTAAAAAACCTAATCGCCCGAAAAAAAAGAAAAGGGAAAAAAAAAGTATAGTACGTAAGGATCCCGGTAATTCGGATAAGTTATCTTTAAACTCGTTTAAAGATTCCCGAAAACAAAAATACCGTTACGATAATTTCCCTAATATTCTTAACAACTTTTTAAACCTTAATAACTTAAATAACTTTAACAAATCAGGCGTTCGCTTAAAAGAAAAAAAAATTCCAAAAAGTTTAATAATAATATAAAACTACGTTAAAAGTATTTTAACTTTTCGCTAAATAAAAAGAATTATTTAACAAACTAAACTAATTAAAAACTTTAAAATAACGCCTTGACTTTTACCCTTAAAGAAATTAAGTATCAAAACGGAATAAAACTAAAATAACTTGATTAATTACGCCGTATAAAAGCTATTACTAAAACGTATAAAAAGCGCTTTTAAAATTAATTATAAATATTAAAAAAATATATATTAAAAACTCTTAGAAAAACCTACGTAGCTATAAATAAGGCTAAGTAAAGGTCCCTTTAAAAAAAGCTAAGCAAGATTATATAGGATAAAGGAAACCCCGTATAGTTTATTACGAAGTTTTAAAAACTATTTCGAAAAGTTAAAGGTTATAATATAAAGCTCGGATTAAAAAGATAGATTACTATGTTCCTTATTACTATAAAGAACTACGTTAACAATTAATATAAAACAATTTAATTAGTATTTAAATAAACTAGTTACTTTTTCTAACAGCTGATTAACGACTTTAATAGTAAATTCCATAACCGTAACAAAAAAAAGAAATACGGGAATCCTATAACGCCTAGAAAAATAAAGGAAAAGGAAATAATAATAACAATAATAACTTCCGAAATAATAAACCCGCATAAAACAAAAATAAAAAGTTATTCTGCTTTAACTATAGCAAATACGGGTACCTAGCGAAAAATTGCCCTAAGCCGTAAAAAGAGAAAAACGGTAAAAAAAAGAAAGAAAAGCGTAATTAACGTTAAAGTAATAGAAAATAAAACAATTAAAGTAACAGCTTTCGTAGCGCTTATAGCGGTAATAAAAACGAAAAATAATTTATCCTTAACAGCTTAAAAAATCTATACCGATTAAACGGAAAAACCTTCAGCGTCCGCGTTAAAAAATAACAGTTTAGGGACTTTATATAATAATACGATAAAATAATTCAAAAGGAAACCCAGGGAGTTTTAATAATTAAACGCCTTGAAACCCGGCAAGTTTCTGTTACGACCTAACGGAGGGGAGACCTCGGAAACGGTCCCAGTAAACCAAAACAGGACCTAAGTGGGTCAGGTTACGTAACTAGATTACCAGTTTACGGAAAGTGAGCTAGTAAGTTAAATTACCAACTTACGAAAAATAAGCTAGTAAGTTAAAAAGAATATATACGTTCGTTACTTTATAATTTAAATAATACCAGCTTATAATATAACTTAATTACTTAAAATACTTTTAATAATATTAAACGTAATTAAGTTATTTTTATTATTTAAACTTTATAATACGACTGTTAATATAAACCGTATAATTTAGTTTAATAATTAGTTAATTAATTTAACCGTTATACGTTATAAGCTTTTATTTAGTAATATTATTAAATTTTAAGCAATTTCCGTTAATATTATATTTATTAGTAAATAAGCCGAAAAGTAATTTATTTATAAGATTTTTAAAGAAATTGTAAGTTTTAATAAAAAAACGCCCCCGTTTTTAAATAAATAAAGTTTTAAAAAAACTTAATGTTATTACAAACCGTATTACTTAATTCAAAAAAGAAAAAAGTAATTTTACCGCTTTATTTTAGGCTGTATACGAACGCCTTAAGAAAAAAGGGGAAAGAAAAGCGGAGGAAAAGGTTAAAGGAATTTTTTTCCGTAACAAAAACTTTTAAACAATTTAAATAACAAATATTAAAAAACCTGGAAAAATTTTAAAACCGTTTAAGCCCGAACTTTTTAATAAAACGTTTATTAGGTTATACCTGTTTTTAACTTAATATAAAATATATTTCGGATATTTTTTTATTACAAAGTTGTTAGGTTTAAACCGTATTATCCAGGCTAAGCCAAAAACACGAAATAATTACACCAATAATTAACACGATAAATACTCTACCTAATATTTTCGAATACGGCAACTATTAATAATTTTTACGGTAACAATAAATTATACCTCGGTCGCAAAAAACCTTATCCCGAAACCGATTGCGCAATACCGATAAACTTTAACCCTAATAAACTTTATGCCTTCTAGCTTTACGGTTTAACAAGGGGGATTTCCATAACTTAGAAGATATTAAGTTTTTCGCGGTAAACCTTAAGTCCGTATAAAATAGCTACTTTGCAACCCTTTGCCAATCTCACAACTTCTTTAATTTCGATTAATTTTAAAATACCTTCTTAAACTTTTATTAATCAAAACAACCAAAATATACCGGCTAAATCTAAATATAAAATCCCAATACTCCGTACTTCCGAAATCTTAACGGAAATAGTCTCGATTAAGTTACCCGATTTAAATAAAATAATTAACCAAGCAAAATATATTAATACCTTTATTAATATTAACAATTTTTCCGAAAAAAATCGGATTTTACTTTTAATTTTCGGATACGATTTAATTTAAAACGGTAAAAATAATCGATCTTTACGTAAACTTATGCCAAAACATATCCGGCTTATAAAAAAATTATTAACAAAATTAAAAAATAACGATAACGGGCTTAAAAACGTCGAAATTCAATTTTTAAATCGATATAAACTGGAAAACTATAAGCGATAATTTATCCGGCTGTTCCGGATTACGAAAACCGTCCAGAATTCCGTTAAGAATGGTCGTCGATAAGGGCATGACTGGGCAGTCTGAAGTTACCTTGGAGTGAGATGCCTGTAAGAAGGTTGGGGTTTAGTAAAGCTTAGCAACCGATAGCACAATCTATCCATTTGTTCAATTTAGTTCCACGGTTACGTCTTCTCTAGGGAGAGGATATTTTTTTATTAAGTTCGTTATTTTTACAACCCGAATAAAAGTTGTAATAAAGCTATTAACCGGTAACGTAATTACGTAATTTAAGCCTATATTTCGAAAATACCTTACTTTTTTCTTTAAATAATAAAACTTAAAAGTTTTAGCGGTATATAATAATTATAAAAAATTCGAAAAAGTTTTAAAAAAGCTTTCGAAATAGTAAACGAAAAAATTAAAGTAAAAAAGCTGCCTTAATTAATAGCAATATATTTATTTAATTAATATCCAAAATTAAATAAGGATAAAAGGTTTTTATAATAAAACTTTTCAACGGTTTTAAAAAAAAGTTTAAAAGGAATTATTTAAAAAAAATCGATTTAAAAATTTAGTTAATTATATTACGATAATAGTTAAAATCGACGATGGACAATATATTTAAAAAAGGTAATATTCCCAAATATAATAGGGTAATTAACTTAAATATATAGCAAACGTTTTATAATACGTTAATATATTTTACGGTATAAAATTAAACCTTATAAAAATCGGAGCGGTTTAATGATAAAAATACTTTTACCTAAATATTATAACTATAGCAAGGTAAAATATAAAACTTTTTAATACAAAATATTTAAAAAATCTCGACGAAATAACTGGAGTTCCGTACATAATAAACAATAATAATATAACAAAAAGAATAATAAAAAATTAATTAACATAATCTAATTACGGTATATAGTAATATAATAACATAAAAATTATTTAAAATAAAAAACTTTTACTAAAAAAAGATTACTTATTTAATTTTAGCAAAAAAAACAACAACAATAAGAGCAAAGTTAACGGGCTTTATAAAAATAGCCATAAGAATATTACGAATAAAAAGAAGACCTTTACCTAGGAAAACTAGAATAACATACGAAAACCCATGCTATTTATTACAAAAAGCCTAAATATTAATTTTACCAGGAATAAAAAAAAAAAATTTACTAACGTATAACCCGGATATACCAGAAAAGGTTTAACTTTAAAAAACAAAAAGGAACTAATAAAAACAACTAATAATAATATTGATACTTACGGTTATTTGCGAAAAAAGACGAAATTAACTAACAAGTAGTATTATAAAGCTGGCTATCCGGGGAGTTATGTTTATAAAAAAACCCCTTTTATTATTTTGGGTAATGCAACTATTAGACGGAAAAGGAATTAATTTAAAGGACGGTGGAAAAACACTATTAGCAAGCTATTACAAACTTCAGTATTTAATAAACCTTTACCATAGACCTAGAGGATAAAAAAGTAATTAAAAAAAAAATTAAAAATTTTAATAAAGAAGGTTAATAATATTCGGAAAACAAAAAAAAGTATAATAATTAATAAGAAAACGATAGTTTGTAAATAATATTACTAAACGAAAAAATAATCGAAGCTTTTGCGAAATAAGCTTATAAATAACCGGATATATAATAATAACTTAAGTAATTGCAAAAATAAGTAATTCGAATAGAAAAATAACTAAAAGAATTTCGAGCATAGAATAACCGGAACGAGGAGATATTACGAGAACTTTTATAAACCCTAAAAAAGTAGCGTTATTTATAAAAAAGCCATAGGTAAACGAAAAGAAAGAGATTAAACCATAATACCTTAAAAAAGCTTTAAACGTAATAATTGGAGTTACTGGTAATAATGCTATTATTATACAAGTACGAATTAAAAAAAACTGGTATACCGTAATAATAAATTACAGAATAACAATTACCAATTATGTTAATCAGGAGATAGTAAATTAGTGAAAGTTATTATGGAAAAAGAAAAATTACTTTTATAAGGTTAAAAATGTCGAAAATTAAAGATTCGCCTATAATAACGGATAGGTTAAACGTAAGATTAATTATTTTAAAACTTTTATTAAAGAAAAAAGATAAAATATTAATTTCGATATTACTTTATTAAATAAATACGATATAATCTTGGGAAAACCATAATTACGTTACTACAACCCTTTAATTAATTAAAAGATTAATTAAGTAAATTTCCGATTACTTTTTACTATAAAGAAAGATAATGAAGATTTAAAATTTTAACGCTTAATCGATAAAAACGATAAATATAAGTATAAAAATACGATAAAAACCTTATTACTTAAAAAGATAAAATATATTTAAAATAAAAAGTATAATAAAGAATATAACGCGTTATCGTAAATCATAAAGTACGATTTCGACGGATAAACGACGATTTATAAGTACAGCCCGAAAAATTATTATAATATAACGAATAAAACTATGAAATAATTTTTAAGGACGGTAAAATAACCGTTTTTTATTTTATTCATAACTTAAATAAAGTAAAATTATATGCTTTTCGCGATTATTTAAAAAATAAATTACGAAAAGGATATATATAACGTTTTAAGTTATTAGTAAAATACCTAATATTTTTCGTTTTACGAAAAAACGGAAAATTAAGATTAATTATTAATTATTAACAATTTAACGATATTACCGTTAAGGATAAAATACTATTACCCCTAATTACTAAGATTAGGGATTAATTACAAGACGTTAAATAATTTATAGCCTTAGATTTATAAGAAAAATATAATTAAATCCGAATTAAATTAAGAGATAAACGGAAAATAACTTTTAAAACGAAATATAAACTATTCGAATATTTCGTTATACCCTTCGGATTTATAAACGTATTACTAATTTTTTAACGGATAGTTAATTATGTATTTCGAAAATACTTTAATATTTTTGTTATATATTACCTTAATAATATCTTGATTTATTTAAAGACGGAAAAGAAATATATAAAATACGTTTATAACGTTTTACAAAATGTATAGAACGTTAACCTTTTAATTAATACAAAAAAAAGTACTTTTTATATTGAAAAAATTAAGTACTTAAAACATATTATTACCTTAAGATATATTAAAATAAACCTTAAAAAAATTATTGTAATTAAGGATTAAAAGATACCAATTAATATTATTAAGGTATAAGTATTCTTTAAATTCGTTAATTATTACCAATAATTTATACGGTATTTTAGCAAAATCGTAATACCATTAATTAAGCTTATTAAGAAAAACCGATAGTTCGTATAAACTCAAATTATAAAAAAAGCCTTTTAATAACTTAAAAATACTTTTATTAACAAATAAATTTTAATAATATATAACCTAAATAAACTAGTAAAATTCGAAATTAACGATTTAAATTTTACTTTAAAAGCAGTAATTTCTTAATAAGATAATAAAAAAAAGTTATACCTTATCGCCTTTTATTTTTATAAGTTATACGGTACTGAACTAAATTACCCCATTTATAATAAGGAGATTTTAACTATCGTTAAAACTTTTAAAAAATTCAGATATTATTTTAAGGGAAACTAACATTAAATAAAGGTATATATAAACCATAAAAATATTTTTTATTTTATAACTATTAAAAAGTTAATCGGATAACAATTACGTTATGCGAAATACTTGTTAAAGTTCGATTACGTTATTATTTATCGCAAAAAATCGGAAAACGGCAAAATAAACGTTTTTAATAAACGACCAAACGTAAAAAACCCTAAGATAAAGATATAATAAACTATATTTAATTAAATACTTAAAAAATACCTATAGTAACGATATATTAATATTATTAAAATATCCATTTTAAATACGTATTAAAAAATATAGCGATATTATAATAATCTATCCCAAAATTAAAAAACAAATAAGATTTACGTATTAAAAAAATACCAAAAAAACTTAATACGAAAAATGCATAAACATTAACTATATAGATACTTAGAGGTTTATAAGATCTTAAAACGCTTACGGCGAATATATTATTTTCCCAAAATAAAATTAACGGTATAAAAAATTATATAATAATGCGATATTTACGTTAAAATAAAAGCCAGACGATATAAATTATACGGAAAATTACAATTATTACCGGTTGTTAAGTAACCGTAAGATTTAATTATATTTAACTTTATTACGAAACTTCCATTATAAAAAGATTCAGTTACGGGCATATATTACGACAGTATTTTCGTAATCGTTAATCGATTTACGAAATTCACTTATTTTTTACTTTATAACAAGGATATAGATGCCGAACAAATAATATACATTTTCTTTTAATATATCTCCAGCATATATAGATTACTATCAGAAATTGTTTCGAACAGAGGTATAACCTTTACTTCAAAGTTCTGGCAGAGCTTAATAGCATAACTCGGCTTAAACCATAAATTATCAAGCGCCTTTAAACTACAAACCGATAGATAAACGGAAAAAACCAATTAACGTTAAAGCAATCCTTACCTTGGAACAACTTAAACAATTACATTAAGATATAAAGATAAAACTTAAATTCGTATATAACTAAATAAATAAATACTATAACCAGAAAAAGTTAAAAAAAACCAACTTTCTCGGAAGGAAAAATGGTTTATCTAGCTACCAAAAAACATTAAAACCAAACGTCCAAATTAAAAACTTAATTTCAAATATATTAAACTATATAAAATCGCCAAAAAAAACTTAGAAAACAACTACTAATTAAAACTACTACCTAAGATTAAACTTTATTTAATTTTTTATATTTCTTTACTTGAATTAACAGTAAATACTATCAAAGTTAATACTAAGTACGAAAAGGAGATAAAAGAAGATATACCAATTCATAAAATGGAAAAAATTTTCGATATGCGAAAAAAAAAGGATTTACCTAATATTTAATTAAGTGGAAAAAATACCCAGATTCCGAGAATATCTGGAAGCCCGCTAAAAACCTTATTAACCCCTAGCGCCTGCTGAAAAACTTTCATTAATAACGGCGAAACCAGCAATAAGTACGTCCTAGTCCATATCATTTAAAAAAGGAAAACCTTAGTTTACGGTATTCCAATTAATAACGTTAGCATTACCAAAGGCCTGAACGACTACCGCCGACTCCGACTCTTAACGGTTAAGTTCGTCCTGCTTGTTTAAAAACTGCAAAACGCGATTTACGAATTTCGTACTTTAAGTTTAATATTATTAACGCTATTTGCATATATGAGAAAAACGGGTTAAGAATTCGATAAAGGCTTGTTCCGTAACGAGCTCCTTTTTTTTTAAACGACGAGTTTCGGCGACGTAACGATTAATTATCGATATAGGGATATTAGTGTTATTACAGAAGCGATCGTAACGGACGTATTCCTTATAACGGAAAACTCCCGCTATTATTTAATAGTTAAGTTTTTTGGAAAAGTAAAAAAAATACGGTATCGTTTCGAAACTTTCGAAATTAATTAAATTAGCCAAAGTATAACGTTGCTTTATTTTGCGTAAACAACCCTTAATAATACGACTTAATATAATAAACTTAAAAACTTACGAAAAAAAAATCCTTAAGAATAAGGATCTTAGGAAAGAAAAGATCGTATTACGACCTAACGGAAGGAAAACCTCGGAAACGGTCCTAATAAACCGAAACAAAACTTAAGTGGGTTAGGTTACGTAATTAAATTACCAGTTTACGGAAAGTAAGTTAGTAAGTTAAATTATTAGCTTACGGAAAGTAAGCCAGTAAATTAAATCGCCAGCTTATAAAAGATAAGTTAATAAGCTAAAAAAAATATATATGTTTGTTATTTTATAGATTAAATAGCACCAGCTTATAATACAACTTAGTTACTTAAAATACTTTTGGTATTACCAGACGTAATTAAGTTACCTTTATTACTTAGACCTCGTAATACGATTGCTAACATAAACCGTACGACTTGGTTTAATAGTTAGTTAATTAGCCTAACCGTTATAATTTTAATAGCTAAATGCTTTAAAACCTAGGTAATTAATCGCCTTAAATTATAAATAAAAAAACGCTTTAAAGAAATTATTATAAAAAGCGTTATATTTTTACATATTTATTTCTTTTATAAAAACTACTTAAATAAATTACTTTAGAATTTAAAAACGAACGTTAATATTACGAATAATATTAACGATTTTAAAAAGAACATTATAATAAATGTTAAATCTAAGGAAATCTAAATTATAACGGATAAAGAATTTATAATTACTACTTTTATTAATATCGTTAAGTAACTTTTAAAAAAACGTATTAAAAAAACAGAATTACAGTTAAATATACGTTACATATTAATATTTTTTTTAAAAATATTCTCCGGGAAAATATTTTATAAAAAAAAATTTACCTAAATCGTAACGCTTTAATAAACCTTAATAAGATTCAGTTATTAACGATTAACGTCTTTCGGAAAGGATTTTCCCTATAACTTTACGGAAAACCGAAACTTATTATTAAGGCCCCGGACCTAATAAATAATAAAAATTATTACTAAAGATACGTACTAAAGGAAATATCGCGTAAAAAAACGATAATAACATAATAAATAACGTAAAACGTATACATTTTTAACGTTTTTAAAAACGGGGAAATTGTAATAACGGACAAAGTTAAAAAAAAATTATCTTTTAATACTGCCTCCGTTATTACCTTAATAATATATAATTAATATAAATTATTAAAAAATTTACAAAAATAAACCTAAACCTTAATATTAAAAAAAAACCCTTATACGGTATACGATAAAGAAGAAATACGGAAAATATTATTTAGAAACCGTTAAAAATAAAGCAAATATATAAAAAGATTATTTAATATAATATAAAGTTAATTAAACTCATTAATATCGAAAATAAAAGTTACTTTAATTTTATTATAAATAACTTATTACATTATAAAAAATACTATTCGTTTAAAAGAATAAAATTTAATAAACCTATACGTATATATTAAGCAAGTTATAAAACGTTTAAAAACGCTATTACCGGAGAAAAAATGCAAACGCAAAAAAGTACAAATTCTACGCTTTAACGGTAGGCAAAAATTCGATATAAAAATAATGAAAAATTTTTACGATATAAAAAATATCGAATTTATAATTTTTAACATATATAATTAACATTAAAATAAAATTACAAAACGAAAATATCATTTTTACAAAACGAAAGATATACGACTTCCGTATAAATAAAAATCTTTATATGTTTTTAAAATTTTATAATTGTCAGAATTCGCGGTGCTAATCTGACTGTTATTGATATCGTGATGTATGTATTACTTAGTTATATCTAGAATATATTTGTTTTAGGTGCAAAAGATTAGCTAAAAAGGTGGGTGCGCTGGATTTATTTAAAATGCGTTCGGGTAAGCGTTATACGGGCTAACCAGCCTTGTTATATGTTAACGTACCGAATCCTAATACGTTTTTTTGCGTTATGTATGTATTCGAAAACTTTAGGAAAAACTTTAACTAATACGTTTAAGAATTAAACCTTGATTTTTATGCAGAAAACTAATAAAAAATTAATGGAAAAGTAATAAAAAATAATTTGCACAGTTCGGAATTAAACCTTTAACTTTTGCGCGAAGGGTTAGGTTGTACGTTGTATTAATTTACTGCATTAAGTGGCCGGTTTCCTTACTTTACCGTTCCGTTATAACCGCGCCGGGCTGTAAAACCTATTTTTCCCGAAACGTTTCGGACCAGATTGGGCGTTAGTATGGGAAAACGCTTTATTATGCTAACCTGTTGCGTTTTAGGTTTTATAGTTTTAAAAATCGGATTTATTTTTTAACGGTAATATTAGTAAGTAATTAAAATTATTGTTTTTTGGGTTCCCTTTTACAAAAGGTTATCGAATAAAGGTTTTTTTCCGGTTAATTAAGGGATATTAATTAGCTATAAGCTATATATAGGATATTAGCGCTTTTAGGTAAAAATTAATATAGAAGGTTGTAAGTAAGTATAAATAAGTGATTTTATAAAAGGTTAAAGTTTTGAAATTAATAAGTAAGCGGATATTTTCGGGTAATCGTAAGAAAAATGCCGCGGTTGTTATTTTTAATAACAAGGAATAGGTTTTAGTAAGGGAATACCTTTTTTTCCGTATAAAGGGAGTTTAGCGGGACCATTTTTTTGTTAGTTGCTTTAATTAAATCTTAAGTATCTGTTAAACGTTTTCAAAATTTAAGTTGGTAATAAACTTGTTATATATTATTTTATCCAGTAATTTGGTAAATCCGTTAATAAGGTTTTTTGCGTTTTTAATATATTCAACCTTTATTCGGCCTTCCTGGATTTCTTAACGTATATAATGGTATTCGACGCGTATATAGCGTTTTTTTCGTAATATAACGTTTTCCTTAGCCTATTTTTTCGTACCGTTATTATTTTTAAGGACGGTAATAAAGCCTTTAGGTATAAGGTTAAATTTTTCGAAAAAAATCCGTATATTTATTGTTTCGGTAATTACGGTACCTAATGTTACGTATTTAATTTCCGAAGTATATTTTGCGATAATTTGCTGTCGTTTTAATATTTATATTACCGGGTTTTTTATTATAAATAAAACGTAACCGGTAATAGATTTAATTGTATCGGGGTTATCTATAAAGCTTATATTAACTGTTATAAATAGCCTTAATTTGTTATAAACGTAATAAGGGTATTTTTCGTTTAATTTCCGGTATTGAATAAATAGTTTCGAAATCCTTTTTAAGTATTTTAGAAGGCGTTTAATGTATTTTCGATATTTAGGAAATAAATTATTTATAAACTGCGCCCAGGTGGACGTTGTAAACGTTATATTTGGTTTAATTATATAACTGGAGAAGTTAAATTTATTAATAAAGTTAATATAATCGAAAATATTTTATTTATTAACTTTATTTTTATAACGTATTACGTAACTTAGATGTTTTTTAACGAAAGGAATCGGTTTTGTTTTTATATTATTAATACTTAAATTTATTAACGTTTTATTAATATATTATTCCTGGTCGAAACGGATATCGTTTATTTCGGATAATTGAATGATACGGATATTAAGATATTAATTTGCCGTTCCAAGATTATTTATTAGGACGTTACCGGCGATAACGTTTGTTATAACTTTTAGGCGTACTTTATTAAAGCCGAAAAGTAAAAAATTATTAACGTATAAAACGATTACGTTACGGGTTTTTGCGTTAAGGTATATCGTATCGTTGGATAATAACGGTTTAAAACCGTATTTGTTAAATATTATTCGGATTTTTTTTTGTTATATAGTACCGGTTTATTTTAACTTATATAAGGGGTTTATTAGTTTAATAATTTTTTTAAGCGCAAAATTAAAACGTTATTTTTTATTTAAATATATGTTAAAATATTTTTATAATATAGGGAAACGTTTTATAAAAATTTACTTTTCCAGGTTACCGTTTAAATAAATAACGATAAAATCGATTTATTAAATATATTACTTTATAAACGTTACGAATATTATAAGGATTTATTAATATACCGCGCGTACGATAATTATAATTATTTCGTTATAATTAATTCCTTTTCGTTAGATAAAACCGCGTATAATGATACGAACCTTATATTTTTCCAATTTGTTCGTTAACGTATATTTTTTTTTTAAAACCTATTTAATATTTATTAGGTGGCCTTTAATAATTTCAGTCGTTAATTTAAAGATAAAAATTCCCCGTTATAAATTTTCCTTAATTTCCTTATAAATAGCCTTAAGCTATATATCCTATTTAAAGCTGGCTATAGTTTCCTTAAAATTAGGTCCGTCGCTATTTACGTTAAACAGGCGGTAAATATTATTGTTAAACATATTACGTACGTATATTTGTTTGTAAATTTGTTGGATTATGTTACGGTTATCTAAATCTCCGTAAAAATTATTTTCCGATTCGTTAAAGAAATTAAGGTTATAAATGTCCGGATAGGGATTAATGTTTTTTTAAGTTAAGGCCGTTATGATTTCGGGGTTTTTATCAGGTATTTTACATATATATAGCTCGGGCTTAACTTTTTTCGGTTTACTTTATTTCCGTTTTACGGTTTTCGTTTTGTTATCCGTTTAGTTGTTTAATACGACGTTATTATTATGGTTATAAATGTTAACGTTTTTTTTTCGGGGTTGGTAACGGAATTTGCGCTATATATAGGGAGGTAAAAACTTTATAACGTTTTTCGGGTCGGGTGGTTTATTTTTTTTACCTATCGTACCTATTTTTTCGTAAATTTATATATACGGTATAATTAAAAAACGATTGCCTTTTAGTAATTAGATTTTGTAATTATAAGTACTTTAATAACTTAAAAATAAGTTTTTAACATTTCGTACTTCCAGTTTTTTAGTTTTAATTCGATAATTTTCGTCAATTAGGACCGTATAATAGCTGCCGATAATACGTAAATATGCGTTATCCGGCTTGTTCGTTTACTTTTTATCGCTTAACGCCCGATTATAACATTTTTGTAATATGATATAGTTAATTATAAACTGTTTAGTACGATTTAACGTATAAGTTGTCGTTTTTATAACGTAATCCCAGAAATAGGTCGGGATATGTATTTGGATAATTGTGGCGTAAGCGTTGTTTTGAACGATTTGTATGTTTCGTTCCGGGATACCGTTTTAATACTGATTGTAAAGGCTGGAGTTGATTAATTTGATTTTTTCGGTATTATAAAAGGTTTCGAATAAATTTATTCCAAATTCTTTCTTTCTATTAATACGGAAAGTCTTAATTATTTTGTTGTCCAGGATTAGTTTGGTTTTTACGTTCGTTATATATAAATAAAGGTGTTGTTATATTTCGTCCTTAGTTTTATGCGTTTTAAAAATGCGGTAACGGTTGATGTCGTTTATGATTAGGCTGTAATACGCGTTGCCGTTAATGGTAACGGGCTTAATTTGGCCTACGTTATACCAGAATATTTCCTTAACGTATATTTTTTTTTTCTGGGGGTTTTTTAAGGGTATTTTGGTAATCTTGGCTCGATTATAAGCTTTACAGATAATCGGTTTAATATTTGTTTCGTTTAGGTTTATCCTTGTAATTATTTTAATAATTTATTTTAACCGTTTGTCGTTAGGATAATATAGACGGCGATGTTAGAAAACGAGTTTTTTTAGTATTGTTTTTATTATTAAGATTTTCTTATTAATAGTGGAGGCCTATAAAATTTTTAATATTTCGTTTATTTTACCTTATGCCATTTTTAACGCGTATTCTTATTAGGTTTTGTCGGTTAAACCGTTTATAAAAAGCTTTTTTCGTCCGTACGTTTAAAAAAGGAAACTTTTTTTAAGGACGTTTATTATGGTTAACTTTATACCGTTATTATTGATTAAATAATTCCGGTTAAGGTATTTTTTTCGTTTATAAAAAATTTCGTTAGAAAAGATTCGTAACGGAAAAGTAAGTACGTATAGGGTATATTATAAAACGATCGAGTTATATTCGCTTTTAATCCTTTTAAGGTCCTAATTAACTATACCAATTATTTCGGCTTAAATTGGTTTTTTTTTAGTAATGATTATAAATTTTTTGTTCCGTATATTTAACGATTATTTTAAAAAATAATCTTTAGCGTTATTTATAATAAATACGTTAATTTCCGAATTTTACAGTATTTCGTTACGGTTTTCCTTATATATATTATACAATTAAAAAATTAAGGTTCGGGGCTTATTTTGCGTATATTCGTTTTCGGATTCCTTATTAAAACTTTCCGTAATCGATTCTATATTTACTTTTAAACGTAATACCAGTTCGTTATCGGCTATATTGTTAAATATGCATGTAAAAAGTTTTTTCGATATATTAATGCTTTTAGATTTGAATTTTTCGGGGCGTTATATATTGCTTTTTTATACGTCGCCCTTTTGAATAAAGGCAACGACGCTTTCTGGAGCGTCATCCTGTTACGTAACGCGTTTAACGTTTTTTATAACGTAATTAAATAATTTCATAATTTTTTTTATTTCCGATTAATTAACTTTTACGGTATATTTAACTTAGTATTTTTTGGAAGGTTAATTATACAAATCCTTAAGACCGTCTAGGATAAAATGCGCCTTTAATAAATATTGCTAACCGTTAACGTTATTACTATTACTATTATTGTTATTATTAAACCTGCTGTTATTACCGTTCCGTCCGTTATTACGTTAACCGTTTTGTTAACTATTATTATTTCCGTCTTTTTTTAGCTTTTAGCAATCTTTAATTAAGTAATTATATTTCTTACAGTTTTAATAAAAAAGCTTGCCTTTAGCGTTTTATAAAGGTTTATTACCGTTATTTTTCCCTTTATTATTGTTATTGTTACTTCGGGCGTTGTAACTTTGGTTTTTGGGCTTATTATTACCGTTTTTATTACCCTTGGCTTTTTTTATTCAGTAATAGAATTTGCTATTAAAGTTATCTATTAGACGGTGGATTATATAGTTAGTTTTACAAAGTACGGAGTTTATTATTTGATATTAATTACCTGCCTTATCTTTAACGGCGGTTAAGAACATAGTAACCTGCTAATTTTTACCTAGCTTTATACCGTATTCCTTAATTTTACGGATTAGTTTTTGAAATTTCGTAATAAAAATAACTGGGTTTTTGCCGTTGTAACGGTACTAGCTTAATTTTTTCCAAAAGGAGCGTTAACGGGTTTTTCCAGTTGTAATATAGGTTTTACGGAAGGTTTTTAATATTTTCGAATTTTTTTTAATTCCGGTAACGAGCTTTAAAGGCGCTTAACGTATTATTTTAATAATTGCTTTCGCCAGACGCAGTTTATTAAAAATGGAAAGCTTTATTTCTTTTTCGTAATTTATTTTTTTAAATATAAGGTTTAAAGCGTTTTTTTAAAGTTCCTAATTTTTAAAGCCTTTTAAATGGTTTTTTTTGTCTAAAACGAAGTCGAAATGTTTCTAACGGAAGGCGGAATTCTTTTTCTTGGATTTTTTCTTTTTATTTTTTATTTTTTTATTTTTTTTGTTACGTTTATAATAACGTTTTTTCCGATTATTATTACTCGAATCGTTTAAATTGCTTTCCGAATCCGAATCCGAATCCAAATCTAAGTCCGAAAACGACGACGAGGAGTTAAACGATAAAGATAAGCCGTTATTGTTTTTTTTACCGTTACCGTTTTTCCCGCCGTTACGTTTACCATTATTTTATAACGAAAGCGAAGGAAGTAATAATAGAAACCGTTTCGATAAGTATAACGATAACGTTCTTATTCGTAGGCCGTTTGTGGCCAGGTTTTTTTAAAAATCCGTAGGATTTTTTGGGAAAAAAGGCGTTTTTTTTGTTTTTTCCTTTTTTTTAGGTTTTTTGCTATACTTTGGGTTTTTGATAATAGTTTTAAAGCTTTTATTAAATATTCCAGTTAGTTTTAATAGTCCCGGTTTTGTTAACGGGTTACTGCTAGGATGGGAGTTAATTTCCTTCGCTAGCATTGTTTTAAAGCGTTTGGATTTGTTTTTATATAAATTGTTTATAATATAGGTCCGTTGGAATTGTTTTTCTAGGGCCCGTTAATCTTATTTAGCCAATTAATGTTATTTTCGTTTAGTAGCTATTTTATTAGTTAACAATTCGACCTGTTTGCGTAAATATTTTGTTTCCGCGTAAAAACGTTCCTTATTAAGATAGGATTTTAATAAGTCCGTAAAAGTGTCTTAAAATCTTAAGGTTTCCCCTTGCTAAACGACGTAAAGGTTGTGTAAAAGTATTAACTGATCGTTTTGATAAGATTTTATCGTATAATATATTTAGCCGAACAAATTCGTTCTCGTAATTACTACCGATTACTTTAATTTTAGGCCGGTTAATTAAAACTTCGTGGCGCGTTAATTGTAATTTCGTGGCGATATACTGCAAATAACAAAAACAGAAAAGTTCCTACTACGATTTTTTTTTAAAAAAACTAAAAGATATTACCATATCAGGATTTGCGGTGTTAATCTGATTATTATTAATATCGTAATATATATATTATTTAGTTATGTCTAAAATATATCTGTTTTAGGTGTAAAAGATTAACTAAAAAAATGGGTGTGCTGGATTTATTTAAGATGCGTTCGGGTAAACGTTATACGGGTTAACCAGCCCTGTTGCATGCCAACGTACCGAATCCTAATAATAATAAAAATAATATCGTATAGTATTAACAAAACAAGCCAGTTTACGATAAAAGATATAATATTAATAAAATATTTTAAAAACACTTTCGAACCGAACGAATTATATAAACTTAATAACGATTATTTCCGAATGCTTAGTAATAAATATATAATCTTAATTAATGAAAATTATCGGATTAAATCAAAAAAATTAATAACTCGTAAAGCGAAAAAAAAGAAATACTATTAAATTATTAAAACATATATAATTATAAAGTATAAGAGCTAAAAAACGATAAGTTACTTATAAAACTATATATTACTATTTACGAAAATCTAAAAAAACTAGGTAATCTTTTTAACACTAAAAATATTATCCGATTATTTTTACAACCCGTATAGAAACGTTTAAGATACCGTTAAAAGCAAAGCGTAAAGGTAAAGAATAAAAATAATAACGTCGTTTTAAAGGACGACACGAATTAAAAAAGTAAGTAGATTAAACGTAAAAAGGGACGCCCGAAAAAGATTATTCTTAAGCTGTACACCTTAAAAGCCTTAAATAAAGTTTTAAAGTTAATTTAAAAATTAAAACTAGCCTTAACTTAAAAAAGCGAAAACAAAGGCAAAAATAGCTTATATACCTTTTATTTTAACTCATTAACGTTAAGTAACCATAAAAACCGTTTTAATAACTTTAAAAATATCGATTAAGTTATCCGAATCGCTTACGAATATAAATAGATAATTAACATATTAAATATTAATACTTATAGGGTGTTTATTATCATAAATAACGGCTTATTCTTAAAGAAAATTATAAAAAGCGTAAAATAAAAGATATAATTTAAAGTTATTTTTATATCTATTAAAGAGAACCTTTTACGCGGAATTTTTAAGTTTACGTTTTTTTAGCAAGGTTACTTAAGGGCATTTTATTAATGTTAAATAAGTATTAAAAAAAAATATACGTTTATAAAAAAGATAAATAAATATAAGGCACATATTTACGAAAAAAAATTCATATAACGAAAAGGAATTAATTATGATAAAACCACAGTAAATATCGCAGAATTAGTATATCGGAAAATCTTAATAGCATTAACCGCCTTTTTAGGGTGGTATATATTCTAGATAAATTCTATTATTACGTACTTAAATAGCAAATTAAAGCAAAGTATTTATATAAAATATTTTCCGATATTAAAGGAATATTTTAATATATATTTAAAAGATAAGGAAATATATAAGTTCTTCTTTAAAAAAGTTCTTAAATTAAAAAACCTATTATACGGTTTAAAGTAGACCGGAACTACTTAACAAAAGAAAATAAAAAGAATACTTATAAAATTAGGCTTTCGTCCGTTAACTTCGGATAACGCGATATATTATAATCCCAAAATAGGAAACGTTGTCGCTTTGTACGTAAATAATTTCCTGCTTTTTGGCCCTAATAAAGAAAGTTTTAAAAATATCGCTAAAAAATTGCTAAGGACATCCTAGTTGAGAATTTAAGTAATACAGACTGGTACTTAAATATACGAATTATCCGTTCTTTACTAACAGGAGATATCAGGTTAAACTAATAATAATATATCGAAGAATTATTAAAGTTAATTAGCTTAAACGAAAAAAAAAATCTTATACTATTCGTTAAGGATTACTTAAAGCATGTTATAAAATATAACGGCGTAACTAATAAAAAAAACGTTTAAATATGCGAACTTAATAAGGAAATTTAATTATTAGAATTGTATTAATAAATTAAATACAGCGTTTATAATGTTAACTTAGGTAAGATTTATAGGTGACCCGTTACCTAAATATTAGGAATATTTTAAAAAATTACTTATATTATAAATATAATAATTTAAAGTTATTAAAAATAATAAAAATAAATTTTAAAGACAATTATAAATGAATAAAGTTTATAATAAGTTATATATTTTTTATAATCGGAACGTTTATTTTATAGATTTCGATGTTATAAAGTATTATTATTAAATAAAATACGGAAACAAAATACATAAAAATAAAAATAGCAGTTATAGAAATAGTTAGGATTTAAAACTTTTTAATAAAATTAAAGCTTATACCTGAACGTTTTATTCCTATTTTAAAAGATAATACAGATACGTTTAAATAGGTAAAAAAATATACATAATACGAAAAAAACGGTATATTCGAATTAAATACTATTACGTACGTTAAAAAGTCCGAAAAGGAAATATTAGTTTCTAATACGTAAAAAGTAAAAAGAATCCTGCCGAAGGATTTATAAAGCTACTTAAAAAAGTAAACTTTAAATAATTTATAATTAACTTGAAAATTAAGAAAATATAAAAAAAGTTAAAAAAATATTTAAAATTTAATTAAAGCAACTGGTAAAAAAATAGTCCCGCTAAATTCTCTTTATACGAGAAAAGAGGCGTTCTCTTACTAAAACTTATTCCTTACTATTAAAAATAACGACCGTAGTATTTTTTTTATAATTACTTGAAAATATTCGTTTATTTATTAATTTTAAAACTTTAATTTCCTATAAAACTATTTATTTATATAAACTTATAACCTTTAACGTTAATCTTTAGTTAAAAGCGTTAAGATCTTATATATAATTTATAACTAGTTAATATTTTTTAATTAACCGAAAAAAAACCTTTACTCGATAATTTTTAATAAAGAGGGATTTAAAAAATAACGATTTTAATTATGTATTAGTATTACGGTTAGAAAATGGATCCGATTTTTAAAGTTATAAAATCTTTAACGTAATAAGTTAGTATATATAAAGCGTTTTCTTATATTAACGCCTAACCTGGTCCGAAATATTTCGAAAAAAGTAAGTCTTATATTCCGGGATAATTGTAAAAAAACGGTAAAACGAAAAGGTCGGTTTTTTAATATAATAATTAATTACGTAACCTTATTTTAAATAAGAATAATAAAGATAAAAGTTTAAATCCCTTATAAACTGAAGATTTTGATAACTTTTTAATGGATTTTCCTAAAATTTTAAATTTAATTTTAAAGATTACGTAGATAAGGTTACCTAACGTAAAAGGGCGTATCGGCAATTAGTGCTTTTAAGTGCCTTTAGCTGGTGCATTTAGGCCGTAGCTGTTACTTAGAATAACCTTTATCCAGGAATTATTCTTTGTACAGCCAAACGTATATAAAAGGGCGATTCCCTGTATGTATGTATATAGCTAGATACCTCAATAGCACTTTACCTTGCATAAAAGGGCGATTATCCCTAGACTTTTTCAATCTTTCCTAAAAATAACTATGCGCTATTTGCCAGATTCCTGCATTTAATCATTGTAACTACTAATATATATTTATATTATTAACGTAGAAAAATAATATTACTTAATCGTTAATTATACTGTATAAATTATTCGAAACGGGTTTTAAATTTAACTTCTAGTATTATAAAAACGATAGTTAATTTAAACTATATAAAGTTCTTAAAAGTTTTAAATAATAATCCTATTACGAAGCCCAGGCACTTAGTACTAATATTTAAACCTACCTGGCAACGTTATATACTTCGATAAATTTATTTTTATTATAATTATTTTATTATACCTTAATTATATAGTTCGTATTATTCTCAGAACTAATATTGCTTTGCAATCTATTAATAATCCTTACTTAACGTTATAATCCCAATATTTTCCTAGGAATTTTTAGGAATTCCAGCTATTACGTAATATATAATAGCATTTTTTTAAAAATCTAATTACCGCCTTTTTAATATTAATCCGAACGTCTAAAAAGCGTTTAGTATTTTAAAAATTATTTAAATAATTAAAAGTAATTCTGATTACTATTTAACTAGTTATTTATAATTTTTAATTTTATTAGAAATATTATAAACCGTATTAAGATTTTTATAACATTTTTCGTCCAGTTATTAATTTTATTAAATTGTGAAGCCATTTTAATAGCGGGTAAATTAATATAATTTTACACGGTTTTTTATTAAACGCGTTTTTTAAAAATAAGGATTTTTACCTGTTAAAACGTTTTATTACGAATAAGGCTGTTAAAGATATAAGTAAAAATACGTTATATATCTTTTTACTGTTTTTAAAAGCTGTTATAAAAATTTAGAACGATTTTAACGCAATCTGTAATTAGGATTTTATTTTAACGTAAAATATCTTTTTTTTTTTATATATTTCCTGAAAAACCGACGAATAATTAACGAAAAAATCTTTACCTAAAACATATAAAATTATTTAAAAGTCTGTTAGTTATAGGGAAAAATTTATGAAAAAATACGGATTTTTTACCGATTTTAAAGTTATTTTTCATATTTACGATAACTTTAAAATTAACATAAAAATTTACATAAATTGTTGGATAATTTGCAAATATTAAAAGCTAATACAAAATAAAATGACGTTAAAAACCCTTAAAAATTTTACTTGTTTAAATGACGAAATCTTTTAACAGCCCGAGATAAATTAATTAAATTTTAATAGAAACATTAAACGAAATAATTTGACGGATAATAATGGAATTTCTATTTCTAAAAATTATTTGAAAAGTTTTAAAACTAATAGGTAGGTTAAAAGTAATACCTTTACTTATCTTTTACGTATTATTCTTTAGAATACCGGAAACGCTTTATATAATATTTTCGAAAATTTAATTTCTAGGTATTTTTAATTAAATTATAGCAACTTACGTTAAAGGTTAAAGTTTTATAAAATAAAGAACGTTTAATTAAACATTTAATATAATACAATTGGGTTATTTAAAACTATTTAAATATTATACCGAAATGATTTTTACTTTTAAAAAAGAGAAAGATAATATAATAACGTAATATAATTATATTCCTTAATTTGCAAAATATTAAGCATAAGTTAAGGTTATTAAAGATCTAATAAAATTATGTTAATACTATTTCCTTTTATATTTTAATAGTAAAATTATTTTATAATAAATTAATAAATTTATTAAGCACGAAAAGGCTATAATCCAGTAAAGATTTCGATTATAAAAGTTAAAGACCTTTTTTTTATGTCGTTTTAATATAACCCGGATAATAATTATTAAATAATTAGGATATTTAAAACACGGATAAATTTAAATAAAAATTATTATATCGTAATTATAAGTAATTAAAATTATAGTAATAATTATAAGAATATTATTACCCGATAACAAGTTATTTATATAGTTTAAAAATAACTTTAACTTTAAATTACGGTTTTTTTTACGTAAATTACGACAACTTAAATTTTTTAAATTAAAAACTTAATTAATATAATAAACCGTAAACGTTAGAAATAATTGAATATAGGTAAAATTCGTACGACTTTAATTTTAAAAAATAAAGGCGAAAATCATAGTATTTATAACCGGTTTATTAATAGGTTTAATTTTAATAAATAAACATTTTAAATACCTTTAGGAAATAATAATATTATATAAGGTTAAATATTATAAAATTACTTAAATATTAATAAATATCCGGTTTTATTATATTTTTACCGTTTAAAGAAATTATTATAAAACCGGAAATTAAACGAGAGCTTATACCGTTAAAAAAAGATATTATAACTCCAGGTTTAAGGAAAGAAATATCCCGAATTTTTAATAAAATCTTTCTAATTAAAGATAATAATTTTTAAAAGGATTTAAAAACGTTTAATGTGAAAGATTTAAAGCTTGATAATTTAACGATAAGATTTTAAAAATAAATGCCAGTAATAACGGAAAAGATTAATTTGGAAATAATACTTTTATATAGAAATATTACTAAATTAATTTTAGGAATAAAAAAAATAAATATTTTATATATAATATTAAATAATCGAAAAAAATAGAATTTAATACTTTAAATTCTTATTACTTAATTAATAAAAATAAGGTATAATATAATTTTTTAAATCATAACTTTTAAAATACAAAACGTTTATAATAAAATTTAATAATTACTTTTATATCAAGGTAACTCTATATAGTTATAAAAAAAACCCTGTCGGTTATATAGTATACATTAATATTAAAGCCGGTATTTAAATTATTACTGAAAAGTTATTTCAGTATTATGATAACGATAAGGTAAATATTTTTAAAATTAAAAAAGTTATTAATTTAAATACTATTTACGTTATAATTAAAGGATTTATTATAGGAACCTTTTATATAACGGGTAAATTCCGTAATAAAAAAGGTATTATAAATTTTCAATTTAAAACCTAACTATTGCCTAGAATAAAAACTGGAATATTATAAAAAAGAATTTTTTATACAATCTTTTTATTTAAAAATTATATAATTACGTATACCTATAGAGTGTTTGGAAATTATTATAATATTTTTAAAAATTATAATATATATATTTATTAATTAGAGAAATAATAATTTAAAAATTAAATGTTATCTTATAACTGATTTTTAAAAAGTTAATACTAATATAATTTTAAAAAAAGTTTAATTATATTTAATAATAGCATTTATATAAATATTTAAATTTGTAAATATTAAAGGTTTACATATCTAACCCCGGTAAAACAATATTAAATCTTAAATTATGTTTGTTTTATTAAGAAAATTATTTAAAAGTTCGAAAAATAAAAAAGGCCTGATATATATTATTTAAAAGGTTAAAATTAATGATTTTATTAGTTATAAACAAACCAGGAAGTTAAGTGTGTAAAGTTGGTTATATTTTAAAATTTGACTTTATAAATAATAATTCGGAATAAAATAATAAAACGGTTAAAAAAATAATATGTAACGAAAATGAGAATATTAATCTAAAAATTATTTATAATATTAAAAATCCGGAAAGCTTTAACGATATAAAAGTAATATACGGTAGTATTATATTACGGTTAAAAGTTATAAAACCGGTTAATGTGTTAAAAATATTTATTTCGAATGGAATATATATGTTTATTTAGGACTTAAGTTTTATCCGCTTAATTTAAGAGACGTTACGTAGTTATTCGGATATATAAAAAAGGGAAGTACGATAGATTCTTTAGAAAACGAATAATTTATTATACAATTAATTTTTAATTGTTATAAATATAAAGTTATTATCAAGTTTTATTTTTAAGAATATTTAAAACGTTACGTAATTAACGAAACGTTTAATTTATTATATAAAATAAGGAAAATAACTTATATTAAAAAATTAATTTTTTTACAACGGTTTATTTCGTATTTTAAACGCTTAAAAAATAAATATAAAAATCGTACCGTAGTTAATTTACGCCCGGCTAATTACGTAATAATTAAGGATATTTAGTAATTATTGTCGTAAACTGAGATTATTAATAATTTTTAAAAAGAATTTATTACGGTAATAAGCGCAATTAAGTTTTTTGATTAATTTTCAATATATAAGGATTATTATCCAGTATTTACAATAATTAATTACCGAAAACTTAAGATACTTAACGTATTATTTATAAAAATTAACAATTTATTATTATATATATAGCGATTTATAAACGGAACGTTTCTGTTGTTTTACGATTTTATTAAAATTTATATTAACGATAGCGTTATTTATTTCGATTTTATAAAAGAATATACGGAATATTTAAATTAATTATTTTTATCCCGCGACAATATTTTATATGTTATTTTTCGTTATAGCTGTTAAGTTTTCGAATAAATACCTTTAATTTATTAATTACCGAAAAAATATTGAAAGTTATTAAAGTTATAATTTTTTTTAAACGTATTAAAATATTAATTTAAATTTACCGTATAATTATGTTATTTGGTAAAATTTTACGTTGAATAATAAAAGACGGTAAAAAAAAATAAGATAATATTATTTACGGTAAATTACGAAACCGGTAAAATTAAGAATAAATATAGCGTAAAATGTATATTAAAATAATTACTTTCGAACCCATTACGAAAAAGCGTAACGTTTTTAAAAATATTAAAAAAGCGCTATTAAACGAAAAGATATTGATCTATTTTAATTTTACATAATAATTATATATATTAATTAACGCATATATGGTAAATTTTAACATTATCTTTTTCTATATAAAAAAAAACGGTATAAAATAAAAAATCCTCGATTCTACGAGTAAGGGTAAAACTTATCCTATACCTTAGCAAATATATTACTAACGCCGAAAACTTATATTAACTTTCCGAACTTGAAATTATATACTTGTTTTAAAAAATTAAAAAATTAAAAATATACGTACGGTTCCTTAATTACTTACCCGTAACTATCTTAACAAATTATATAATAAGTAAAAGGATAATTAATAAAATTACTTTAAAAACTAAAAATACGGTAAAAATAAACTAATAATTATAAACGGTCTTTATTTTCATTCGTTAATTCGAACTTAATATTATATATATCTTAAATAAAATTAATATAATATCTAACGCCTTTTTATAGCTAATTATTACGAAATAATAAAATTCCTTAT
Organism: Monosporascus sp. CRB-8-3; assembly: GCA_004155055.1. Lineage (NCBI taxonomy): Eukaryota > Fungi > Ascomycota > Sordariomycetes > Xylariales > Monosporascus > Monosporascus sp. CRB-8-3. Next base: position 25,951 of record QJNZ01000044.1, read on the forward strand.
AGGAAAATATATTAAACGAAATAATATTATTTTACGAATACTTTTAAATAATTATAAATTTTAATAAAAACTTTAAAACTAAAATTTATTAAAGATATATAAAAAAAGTTAGCAACATATAACAACGGTAAATAATTACAAATTGAGAAAAATAGTAAATATTTAAACATAAAACGGAGAATAACTTATTGTACTTTAAGCTTAACGGATTATTATATAACAAAAACCCGTTAATATATACAAAACTATATATTTCCCGTAATTATAAAAAGAATCTACCGGAAACATTATAATAACCGATTTTACGACAAAATTATTACTTATTATGATATTTTTTATATTTAAAAACGTATCGAAAAATATATTTTACATTATTTTACTTATGAGAATTTTAAATTATTAAAATATTACGGTATTTACCTTATAAATAATTAGAAATATAATAATAAGATTACTGTTAATAAATTTGACATATTTTAAATAAAATATTAAAAAATATTATATTTTTTAATATTATCGTTACGGTTTCGTATATAATACTTTGAATAAATTTTATAATACCCGAAAATACGGTTTATATAAATAAAAACTCTCCCTAAAGGAGACGTAACCGTGGAACCAAATTGAGCAAATGGATAGATTGTGCTATCGGTTACTAAGCTTTACTAAACCCTAATTTTCTCACAGTCGTAAAACTGGCAAAGAGTCGTAAAGCAGCTATCTTATACGGATTTAAGATTTACCGCGAAAAGCTTAACATCTCTTAAATCATTATTTAAGATTTCCCTTACTAAACAGTAAAGCTAGAAGGTATAAGATTTATTAAAGTCGAAACTTATCGGCATTACGTAATAATTAGCTTCGGAATAAAACTTTTTACAACAGAAATATAATTTATCGTTACCGTAAAAACTATTAATAATAACCGTATTTGAAAATATTAGCTAAAATATTTATCGTATTAATTATTAATATAATTACTTCGTATCTTTAACTTAGCCTAGATAATACGGCTTAAACTTAACAACCTTACGTATAAATAAAAACTAAGAATAAATTATAACATAATAATTCTTCATTTTAAATAAAAATTCCCTAGAATTATTATTAATAATAATAACCTAAAATTTACGTAAAAGATTTTAAAAAAATAAAGAACTTTAAATATTAACATTCGGTATTTTATCGTATATTATCCCTAAACTAATAAATTATCCGAAAAAAAAAACCAAACCGTCGAAACCGTTTTTAAAAATTAAATATGATTTAATTTTAATATATTATAATAAAAAGCTATTCTTTAATTTATAGTATTTTTTAATAATAAAAAAATAGTAATAAATAATTATTATTTAAAACTCCTTATATTTAACATTTATAATAATAAAAACCGGCTTAAAGTATAAAGTTATTAATTATTTATATTATAATTAAATAAAATAATATATAGTATAAATAAAAATATAACTATATAAAAAATATAAATTAATATATATACCTTTTAAAAAACTAACGCTTAAATTCGTTAAACTAGTTAGCATTTAAAAAAAATTAACGAATTTATTTATAAGCTAAATTTTAATAAAACTTAGAAAATTTACCTTATAATATCTGCAATCATGTTGTATTATTTAGGCTGTAGTCCTGGGTGTCCTAGTTCTAGGTTCCTTATTTCCAACTAGGGGAGAGAGCAGCTAGATATAGCCTTTAGCTTTTTTTTCCTTACAATCCTAGGGCCATACATTAAAGCTCTTTTGATCTCTTTAACGTTTTAATAATAAATTACTATATCTGCTGATACGCCTTTACAGCCCTAAGGTTGCCATGAAACTATCTAAACCTTGCTGTCGCCTTAAAAGGTTTTTTTATCCGTCCTATATAAATCCCGCAGCCTTTTCGGGATGAAGCTAGCTTCGTATTTATTATTGCGCTTTAACCGTTTGTTTAAGCTATTATTCCTCCGCTTTAGGCAATCTTTCGCTATATAGCCGTATTTATTATATTTAAAGCAAAGTGGCTGGTTTTATTTTATTTCATAAGGGCTTATTCTGTCGGTTTGCGTTATAGCTGTTACTAATTCCTTTTTTCAAATCCTTTTTTCGAAATTCGACAACAAAGTCGTTATCTACCTGATTTACCGTCATAGTTAGGTGCTAACAAAGCATTCCTTTTATTCGGCCTTTCTAACCGGCGTTGTCCTAGTCTCGAATCGAACTAACAAACATAGTAACCTATTATTTAACGTTAACAGATATATCGACTTCGTTATACCGCCGGATTAAGTTCTTAAAGTCGATTATATAGTTTAACGTTAACTGCTTTTTATAATCTTATTTAGCGAATTAAAACTAAGTTTAAAAGTTTATTTTTTAATCGATCTCTTTTACTTTATATAAACGTTTTAATACCTTAATTATCTCCGTTCCCTTTATTAATTTAGTAATAACTGTTATAAGGGCTTTTTTAACGTTAATAATAGTCGTAACGGCTAATTTAGCTGTATTAATATAGGTAAGTTTCGTTAAATTACCGTTACAGTACCTAACCGTTATTTAGATTACTTAAATAACCGTTTTACATATTTCCCAGTTATTATTACTTCGTAACCGATTTTCCTCGCTAAGCTTAAACTTAAAGTTCTTCTAGTTTAGGTACGTATCCTTCTTCTCGTTCGATAGCTTGGCGAATACCTTTATTATTTGTTCTATGTCGAAACCCTCTGGTTAACTTTTTACGTCTTTTCTAGACGCTGTTTCTTTTCCAGTTATCATCTTAGCTTTCTTTCAAGTTTTTTCTGGTCCTTTCTATGGTTCTTTCTCGAAAATCTCTCTTTCGAATCTTTTCGGATATTACCGCGTTAACGAGCCCTCTCGCTTTTAATCGATAACGGCCATTACGTACGCAGGCGTTTTTCTAGCGATTAAGGGGACTTTAAAACCTTTTCCAAGGTCGAACCTTCGTAAATTTCTTATTTTAAAGCGTTCTTACGCCGAACTTGCCGTTTTAAGCCTTCCGTACCGAAATAAGCGGTATTTCGAATATAATACAAAATAAGTGGATTAAGTTGTTAATAAATAAAACCAGAAAATGCTACTATGGTAGCAATTATATTACATTCTTCAGGCTATAATCCTGGGTATCTTAGTTTTAAGTTCCTTATTTCTAACTAGGGGGGAAAGTAGTTAAATATAACCTTTAGCTCTTTTATCCTTATAATCCTAAAGCTATAAATTAAAGCTCTTTTAATCCTTTTAACGCTTTAATAATAAATTACTATATCTGCCGGCATATAATATTAATAACTTACCTAAAACCTTATATCTACCTTAAAAATAACCTTTATAACGGTAAATTTATAGTACTAAAAAAACTAATTATCGTTATTAAAAAAAATTCTTACTTTAAAATCTATATAAATATTTCGAAATAAAAAATTATTAAAACAGTAAATAATATTTAAAAATATCGAATACCTAATGGAATAAATTAACTATAATACAACTTATTATATATAATACCTATAATAAAACTTATTAAATATTACCGCAAAATTATTAAAAAAATATAATAAATATTTAAAATTAATTCTTAAATTTTATCTTAATAAAAATCAATTTAGGGCAAAATAAAAAAAACGATAACAAAACCAGCAAATTACAGCACTATAATTGTTAGTATAATAGGTAACGTTAAAAAACGAAAACGCGTTAGGAAATTAATTAAAAAACTTTAAAGTATACTTATACCTCCGTAAAACGCATTACAACCTAAATAACAATAAAAAAAAGTAAACATTATTTTAATAAGATCGCTAAACATAATTAATACTAATACGTTTAAAATTATTAAATATAACGGATATTAATATAACCTATAATAATTAACGAAATATAATTACTTTTTAATTTATATTATATTAGTATAATATTAAAATTATTTACTTAAATACGCTTCTTACTTTCCTATAATTCCTATAGAACCGTTTATTTAAAATATTTTTATTTATAAAAAAAAGAATTATCCTTAAAAAATTAAAACTATACCTAAATCTTATTACATACCTAACTTTTTAATATATATCTTTTCTATTACTATAACCTACACTTACATTTTAACCTTAATATTAAATTATCGTAAATTTTCGAAATTATAAGTAAAATAAAATATTTTCTTATTTTTACTTTTACTACTTACTAATATATTCTACGTAACAACTAACATTTAAAAATCGGTAAAACTTATATTTACCTATATATAGATATAAACTAATTATCCGTTCCTATACTTACTTATTATCATTCCTTTTTACATAACGTATTATATAAGCAAGTCGCTTATATAAATAAGTTACTTGTTTTTTACGCCATTTTAATTACGTAACTTTAATCGTTTATTTTTCAATACCAATAACATAGAACGGCTTATAAAAAAAAGCGAAAATAAACTTAACGGTTTAGGTAAAAAAAAACCCCGAAATTTAGTTATAAACGGCTTTATATAATATATAACGTTTCTAAATTTCTCTTAAAGAATCGATATAATAATAAAGCTTACCGAGCTGATATTATCCCTAATTTACAAAAATTAACGCTAGCCGAAAAGAAATCGATTATCGAATAAATTCTTAATTTAAATTCGTAAACGTTTCTTATCCGGTTTTTGCATATTAAAGATATAACGAATTTACTACTTACTTAATGCGTTATAATACGTATTAAAACTAATTAAACGTTTAATTTTATTAAACGATATAAAAAAACTTAAAACGTATTTAAATCGAAAAATAAATTATTAAAAAAAAATTTATACGAAAATGTAAAAATATTTCGTAAATAATTTAAATTTATTCGGGTTACAATTACGAAATACGGTATTACGGAAAAAAATATTTATAATTTCGACGAAATAAAATTCTTAATAAATCTTTTTATAACAACAGGTATGATAATTACAAATACCGAAAAACGTAAAAAACCTAAACAAACGTAATAAAAAAAATAAAAAATGGTTTATAATAATACAAATTATTAACTTTTAAAGCTAGGCCTTACCTTTATTTATTATTTTTATCGGGAAAAACCGCCTTTTTCGTTAATTCATTCATAACCCATTTTTATCCAATTAAAGGATTATTATAACAAAAACGGTTAAGCGATAAATAAACTAAATCTAAAATAAATTAAGCATGTCCATAAATATATTAAAACGTATACTAAAAGTTCGAAATGTTTTTTTATCTTTAACGGTTATAAAAGCCATTATTCGATCAAATTCGAAAATTATTATAAAACTAATAATATTATTACATTTTATATACCTACTTATTCCTTTTATCGGCTTTAACCTTTTAACGTATTTTATTTTTCCGTATTAAAACGTGTTTATTCGTTATATATAGAAAGTTTTATATGACGTTACGTTATTTATATTATTAAGGAAAATTTTATTACCGGCTTTTTACGACACGTTTAAAACTGCTATAATAACCGATAATATCAAATTCTGATTTATAAAAGCGGAACTTATTTTATTCGATTTTAATTACGTTTTTTCCGAATTAAAAATTTTAATTATACTTATACCGATTATTTTTTTATTTACCTTTATTAATTCCGTTATTTCCCTATCTACGAAAATGATTAAAAATATTACTAAAACAACTTAACGGGGACACTATTTGTAAAAGAAAATCAAAAATTACCAAAATAACTCGCCGATAAAAATAATTAAATCTGTTAAACTTTTAACAAAAAGTAACTTATTACTTTTATACGAAATCGTTTTTTTTTTTCGGAAGGAAAACAGTTACTTTCGCAAAACGAATTACGTCCTTAATAAACGCCGGAAAACCAAAAACATACATCTCTAAAAAGAAAAAACGTTTACTATAAGAAAAACAAAAGCTTTCATAGCTAAAAAAAAGCGCGGTAATAAATAATTGCAGCTAATAAAGGTTAAAAGTAATCATCGCAAAAAGGTTTAAACGAAAAAACGGAAATATAACGTTTACGGCAAGCCCGGATATAATGCGCGTATTTATAAGAAAATTATAAAGACGTTTAACGATAAGGAATTTGATTAATTTATATTAATTTATTACGTTATAATTGTTTTATTTAACTTCGTTATCGTAAAGTACTAAAAAACAAACGACTCGCTTATATAAACAACTTACTTATATAATACGTTATTTTAAATTTATATATCAAAATATAATTACGTATATTTATAAAATTACTTAAAATATACGTACTTATACTTACCGGTATTATAATACCCACTTTACTTTTTAAAATTCCTAAACTATTTATTAAGATATTACGTTATATCGATAAAATAAAGGTAATAATTATTACCGAAAAAAAACCAAATTACTTATTTCAAAATTACCTTAATTTATATAAAAACATTTTAATTAACGTATTAAGAAAATAGGTAATAAATATTATAAAATAATAATTACAAAAATATAAATAAAAATCTTAAACGCGAAATAAAAAAATTGTAAAACGCGTTAATAAATATTAACTAAAAAAATATACCTTATAATATCTTTAACCTATTTATAAATTCCTAATGTATTCCGAAATTACTATATACTATTAAATCGGCTTATAATCTTATTATAAAAACCTTAAATATATAAATTTAAATTCTTTTATTAATTAATAATTCTCGTACCTTAATAATATTATACAAAATATTAATAAACAAACTTAATATTACGAAAACAATAATATAACCGGATAATTATTTTACGCCTTTAATTTATTAATATTAAAACCTATTTAATATTATATAAATATTAATTAAAATAATTAATACCAGTATATAACTTAAAAAAATTTAAAGGCTTTAAAAATCAACTTTTACGATTAATATAAATATTTAAACATTTAATATAATCGTAACGTTAACCTAAAAAATAATTACCTACTTCGATAATATTATAATATCTAATAAAGTTAAAAAAATTATTAAAATTAAAAAGCTTTATAATATACCTATTACGAATAAATTACAGATAGTTTTGCCATATACCTAATAATACCTAAATATTATATTATTATATAACGAACAAATTCGAATAATAAATAATACGGTACTATAATAAATTAAAAAATTACATTTTACTAAAATAACGGCGCCGGCTTTTACTTCTCGAACGTCTAGAATTTCGTTTATCGCTAAACTTAACCGGCATAAATCCCCGCCGTTATAAAAAAAGCAAAATCTTAACAAAAAACAATAGATACCCCGTTACAAATATAAAAAAAATCTTTTTAAATAATAATAAATATTAAAAATAATCAGCACATAATTAAATTAAATAAAAAACTTATCATATAGGTATTAAAACCGTTAATTATTGTTATAAATTAATAATTACGTAATACGATATATTATTATAAAAGAATACCGAATACAAATATAAAAAATTATAATATTTATACTAATATTTAAAAAAATTTATTAAAAATCCTTTATATATAATAAAATTTAAATAGTAATTTAAAATTTCGAAAACGTAAACTTTAACTTTTATTACCGGGTATATATTACGAAACCTAAATATTTAATATTAGTATTTCAACCTTTTTAATAATATTTTATATTTCGATAAACTTATCTTTATTATAATTACTTTATTATATCTTAACTATATTTCGTATTATTCTTAGAACTAATACTACTTTATAATCTCTATATTTTCCTAAAAGTTTTTACAAGTTCTAATAATTCCGTAATAATAAGGTTATAGTTTTTTAACTTTAACTTTTAAAATATTAAAAGTTATTTTAATTTATAATTTTTTAAACTTATTTTAAAGTTATTAGGTATTAATCTTTTTAATATTAAATATTATTTTAACAGTTCGAATATTATTTAAAATCCGATAATATTATTATATAAAAATTTATAATGTATAACGGCTATATAAATTAATTAATTATTAAACTAAATTATACGGTTTATGTTATTAGTTATATCGTAAAAATCTAAGTAACGAAAATAATTTAATTACGTTTAATAATAATAAATATCTTTTAAATAACTAAGTTATATTACAAATTAATATTATTTAAATTATAAAAAAAATAAACGTATATATTTTTCTTAGTGTATTACGGCTTAATACTACTTAGTCCAATTATTATTAAATAATAACAAGGGGTACTTAATTATGATTACCAATATTTAATTTAATTTTCGTTAAGCGCGTTCGATTACGTAGCTTTATCGGAGCTACTCCCTACTTAGCTCGACCGTCTCTAGGGACTTCTCTAACCGGGTCGTAACAACTATATAATCGATTTTAAAAACCTAATAAGGTAATATAACGAAATTAATACATTTATTAATTCGATTTACGATAAATATTATAACGACGATATTTAAAAGTACTAAATAAAAGAAATACTTTATTAATGCTTAATTATAACGGTAAATCGAGTATATAACGACTATGTTACTGAATTTCGAAGGGAAGATTTTTTTTTTTTTAAAAAAAGAAAAAACCGCAAGCCATAACGCGAAGCAAAACCGATAAAACCAGCTACTATTTAAAAAAAAACCTACTTTGCTTTAACTATAATAAATACGGCTACATAGTAAAGAATTACCCGAAAAAATAAAAGCGTATTACTAAATATAAAGCGAGATTTACACCGGGAAAACTAAAGGACTTATATAGGACGGATGGAAAAACCTTCTAAGGCGACGGCAAGGTTCAAATAGCTTTATAGCAACCCTAGGGTTATAAGGGCGTGTCGGTAGATATAGTAATTTATCATTAAAACGTTAACAGAATTAAAAGGGCTTTAATGTAGCCCTAGGATTACAAGGACAAAGAAGCTATAGCTATATCTGGCCGCTTCCCCCGCCCCAGTTAGAAATAAGTAATAGAGGACAAAATACTAGGCTCAAGAATGTAATACAATTGCCGACATATTAAAATATATACGTTTAAACGAAAATAATTTATTAAGTTAACCTTTAAAAGGTTTTAAATAAAAAGGAAAAATAGCGAAACCTTTTTAAATATATATAAAAACAGTTATAACTTAAAAAAACCTATACGCGTAATGTATAAATTAACCTCTCTTAGGTTATTAATTAAACGAAGTTAAGATTTAGCTGTTTAATCGTCTTTAACTAGGTTTAACATATATATATATCGCTGGCCGAATTTCTTTATTTATATTACCCTCGGTTAAATAGTCTCACTACTAGAGCAACTCGAATTATACAGGTTCTATAATTTTCCTTCCCGAATTTAAAGGAATATCGATTACAAGGTAATATGGATTGCGAAAACTGCGGAGTGCTTAATATGCCATTTATAGAGCTATTTCAATTAAAAGAGGCAGGGCTTTCAATAGAAAGTTTCTACCCATGTGCTTTAGTTCTAAAGAGTACCTTGGTTTAGCAGCTCGAAACCGAGTATTTGATGAAAGGGGAGCCACCACAATACGATCCTCCACAGTAGGTCCGAGACCTTATCAGATATGAAGATATGGCGTTAAGTGGCATTTTAGGCAAGAATTTCCTTGACTTCTTTTGCCTTGGCCTTTCGCGGGCCGCTTCAGAAGTAGTAGCGGCGCCGTTAAAACAACCCGATAACACGAGCAAGTCATGCTTCATGTAGCTCGATACGACGGCAAATTTGACAATTTTGACCGTCTGAAGTCAGAGATGGAATCACTCTCTCAGCAGGATGCTGCAGATAACGATATTCGGAAACCTATCCTGAAGAACTGTTGGCGGAGTATCTGCAAGTCGATTTCTGAGGTGGATCTCTCAAGGATAGGTTGAATACATGTTGGGTTCCATACTAACTGACAAGCCTTAAGGCTTGGGGACGACGTATCTATATTTACACAAGTAGTGTGGGACCCAATTACCCCTATTCTAACAGAGCCGCAGAGGGAAGCAGTCTCAACATACGCCCTCCAGGCTGAATGATTCCCGGATGTTCCTTAATAAAATTAGGAAGAGAACTGATGGCAAGCAACAAACCGGAGCAAAGCTCATGCAGGTACTCGACGCACTAGACATGGTTGGACGCAAAATAAAAAACGCTGATACCTCCGGACAGGAATCACAACCCCACAAACTTGTCGGGCTTTTGGACAAGGTAACGAAAGAGAGTTTCGAAGTTCTAGAAATCCATCGAGAGAAACGGGACGGCTTGTCGAAGGAAGGGCAAGGAGAGACTAACAGGTCAAAAGGGACACGGAACCCCCGCGGGAGCGGGACCAGATCAGGGGCCAAAGTATTGCAACTATTCTACACGCTAGCAAACTACTGGCGGGCCTATTACGATATCCACAGGTTTGGGGACGGCTACAACACAGTGGATTTGAGGTCGGGGTTCTTGAGTCACCAGACAAATCAAATAACGCCAACCGGCATACTGAAATGTTGCATCATCAGAGGCGGCTCGGCTGGGAATCTTGCCGAATGTGAATTGGCGGCCTCTAGGAGGGATTTGCAACCCTGATGTCTCGCAAGCCGATCACGAGTCCATGGCGTTTCCTGGGTGCGAAGATAGGGATTTTTCCGAATGCCCTTACATGGATTTGGTAAGAGAGTATCTCTGGTGAGGCCAGTAGACCAAAGAGCCTGTCCTCAATGCTACGCCACCGCCATGCGGGAATGCAAGGATCCAATTATGGAAGCGCGAGCTCATTGCGAGATGTAGCTTCTTGAGGCAGTCCTGAGCGTCCAAACACAGACGGGTTTCTTCAACTTCATCGGCTGCAACAACGGGCCGTGCCGGATTTGCCATCACACCCTCATCAACATGATGAAGGACTTAAAATAAGAGCGCCTCATCCGAAGGTAGCCGCTGCATGGGAGCCCTTCCACATTCCAAGATGATGGCAAAACCAATCTTGACTCTTCGAGAATTATTCGCGCCCTTTACGATAAGATCAGGGGGATCGCGAAGGGGCTCACCCAGCCAGGCAGGCCCTGTTAATCGTACAATACACAACTCTTTTGTCAGATTGCCCCGGCGATATAGGAGAATTCTATTCGCCTAGGACTCGTGCGAAGTTGCTTGGTAGAACACAGTTCTGAGCGGTTAGTTCTCATACGACGTTCGCCCACCGCTGAAAGTCCCCGGACGTAGGATGGCAACGAAGCTGTCGCTCACACATCAGACAAGTTGATCTAGGTACACGACTTGTAGGCTAGACCCATGGCGGATTTTCTGAAGTTTCTCGACCTGTAATGTTATTTAGATCAATGTCGCTTGAGATGCTTAAGTTGGAATTTCAATTTCCTGCCTTCCCTTGTGCTGTGGATTGTGAAAACCAACTCGGGTAACGTACCCAAATCATTGGAGCCGTAGTTGACGTAACTCCTTTCAATCACGTGTTTACTAGGTAGTGTTATCTCTTAGTCCCAGACCGCAGACCCTTGGCCTTCTTGGCTATGCTAATCCTGCTCATCTTCAGCCCTCCGGGGAATGAACAGTTGACTTATCATGGTAATTCCGCGTCACCTGAATTGCCGTTGTGATTTAATTGCATGTAATTTTGTTGATTTACTGCAGCGAATTTGACCCGACTTTCGCGAACCGAGCGCCATGGAAAAGTGCTTGGAATGACAGCTCTTGCCCAGGAGCTTGGCGACTATTAGCCCCTTGGCTATCCCCTGAACCCGATACCGTATCCGACGGCTGAGGAGTTCCACAGGCGGTTTCAAGGCGGGCGCGGAAGTCCTCGAAAATCTCTTAACAACTGCTGGATTCGCCCTCATGGCTATCGTTTGATCCTAAACCTCAGCGATGTCGCATATCGACATTCTCCAGAACGATTATCACCGGTGACGGCCCTCTTCAGATGCGGGTATTCCGAAATGTCCTTTCAGTAACCTTACAAGGGGTAGACCTTGGCTAGTGCCAATAAACGGTCTCTGCATCCCGACAAGAAACTCGGCACGCCGATAGGGCTTATTGGCGGTCAATGCCCAGCTCTCGAAACCAGAGGCCAATTGCCCGGATGCCGCGCATTCATCTCGGCCAAAGACAGTGGCGGAGTCTTGAGCCGGGGCGGTAAGGCCATGTGCGCTTCCTGCACTTCTTGGACTTCTTAGTCTGCCCTTCTTGGCAGTTCATCGACGACTGCCTGGCGGCTTGTCATTACACAATGTTTTCACCTGGGGAAAAATTAGGATTCACAGGCTCCGCAAAGGCCATCCTTGGTATGATGAAAATATTTTGATCTCCCGCTTCTTCGTATCTCTTTATGTTCCCGCTGGTCTCGCTTTCCGGAGCTCTCCTTTCAAGCAGCACCCATAAAACTCGATGCTCGCGGGCACCATAGCTTCACCTACGCTATCGGCTAACTTCGACATATTAGCTCCCTTGCTATTTCACGTGGATTTTACTGCATCCCGTGCTGTCGCCACCATTGTAAGACGCTGATATACTTACCTTGGTTCTCTGCATCGATGTAGGCCGCGTGGTAGTGCAGGCCCCACCTTCCATGCATACGGCATGGCATCAAGTCTACTCTTCTTGCTTTCTCTTGTAGTATCAGGGTGTTATACCTCATCTCCCGAACACCACAATGGCCATTATCTAAAGCTGCCGATCGTGCACGCGGCGAATCGGGACGTCTTTAACGACGTCTGGTCGAAGCGAGACACTGTTGCTGCACCACTTGCGAATCGATCAGATGTTGCATACTATGCCCGGCGTGAGTAGCCCCCTGTCCGTTAGGGTATCTCGGTCCATGCATTAACCCAGACCAGTGGACATTGGAACCCCGCCACAGCCTCAATTTGTCCAACTGGATACTGGTTCCTTTGAACTCTGGGTGAACCCTGAATGTTCGAGCCTAGACGGTCCGTCTGACAGAAAGTTCTGCGAAGCTGTCGGCCATTACAAACCTTCTGCTTCGTCCACTTCCGTGCAGCTCGCTGGCACTAAAACTTTGGTTTATGGTATTGGCAGCGCCAGGATACAATATGTTGGCGACGATATCAGGCTTTCTGGCACAGGTCAGCTTTCGACTATCTTCCGTTCGTACCTATTTCTAACCCTAGGACTCAGACGCACATTTAAAAGGGGTGCAGTTTGGTGTTGCTATGAAAACAAAAGACGAAATGTCCGGTATACTTGGCCTAGGCCATGGTCATGGTGTGACTCTCGATTATAAGAACTTCGTGGACCAGTTAGAAGATCAGTGCATCACGGATACGAAGGCATTCAGTCTTGCTCTTGGAGGCAAGATGGAGCAGGAAGGTTTGGTCATCTTTGGGGGCTTGGACACCGGGAAGTTCAGTGGTACACTGAAAGCGCTGCCGATTATCCCGGCAGAGAAGTCGCCAGATGGGGCCCGGCGGTATTGGGTCGACCTGAATCATATCAGTCTCACGCCACCCAGTAACCGAACGAAGCGATACGAGAATACGACCATGGCCGTTTTTCTTGACAGTGGCGCCACCCTTACGCTCTTCCCACCAGAAATAGCACACGCCATCGCCGCCGACTTTGGGGCTGAATCTCCTGATGTGACCGGAATGTACCCTGTGGACTGCTCGCTGAGTACTGTACCCGGTACTATCAACTTTGCGTTCGACGGCATCACTATCCGTGTCCCATATAGCGAGTTAGTCCGTGAATTTCAGACCACTCTGGGTGAGATTTGCTATCTAGGTATCGGTCCGCACGAGGATTTCGTATTGCTTGGTGACACCATGCTGCGATCTACTTACGGTAAGCTCAAGCCCCACATATACACAAACTTGCCGTAAGTGTCTCCAGGCTGACCACCGTGAAGCTGTTTTTGACCAAACGAATGACGCTATTCATATCGCCCAGTATGTGAACTGTGGTACCAACGAACTCGAGATCACTTCCAAGACCAATCTGAGTGCTATGACTGGTGATTGCGATCTACCCGGATTCAATGTCCCTAGTTCGGCCGGGGGTAACCATCCGACTGTGGAAGCCACCGATGGATCCGATTCAGCTGAAAATGGTGGCTCAAAAGGCGTTTCTGTGTCTTCTGGCTCTAACAGCCTGCTTGGGCTGTGGATTACATTGGTCGTCATACTGGCTGATACCATTGGATGAGGCATTGCGGGTTAAGGGGTTCGCGGCTCACCGTAGCTAACAGCGTTCCGAGCCGTGGCGGCGGTCATTCTAAGGGATATATAATCTAATAATCGCTAATACCCATGCCAGTTGCCAGAATTGAGAGTTGCACGGAGTCAAAGATAGGTTGAGTACTCGTTGGATTCTGTCCTAAGCGGTCATTTTTAGAGACTCCAGGGAGTATATATTCATATACATATATTGACAAGTGGTGTGCGGCCTACTTTACCCCTATTTAACACAAAACGTCATTCGTTACTAAGCCCTTGTGCCCCAATAACTCATGACCTATTTGCAGTTTTTGTTTCTTAATAATAAGATCCTACCAAAATTCGAGGTTTTGAGACAAAAGTGGATTCGGATACTCTGATCTGAGTACCGTCTAAGACTATGGGCATAGAATTGACAATAAGGACGATGGAAGCCGTTATCCCGAATCCATCAAAAATAATTAACAGCTAATAAACTCGCTTCCGAAACACGGGGCTCATCTCGATCGGCCTATTACGTGGGCCCGGGGTTTCCATCATCCCCTTCCTCAGTACTATCCAGGTACCTAATGCCGTGCCCGCCATAAGTATTGGCGCTCCCAGCCCAGCCCCAAGGCCGACGCCGAGCTTCCAATTGTTGTATTCGTCGTGATGGCGGATCTTTTTCTGGGCTTTGAGGAAGTCCTCGGTGATGACTGTCGCAACGACGAATTGGTCTGTAGTGTCTCTCGGATAGTCGTCTGCGGGGTTGGGAGATTCTCCTTCCTTCCGAAGATCGGGCTGGCTAATGGTGATAACATTCCTCATATCCTTTATGGCTATGTATTCGGCTTCCGCTCTGCTCGGATTGCTTTGCGCCGGGTGCAGGGGGAAGGAGTTGAGGATCTCTCGGGGGTTAAAGATGATTTGGGAATCCCTAGTGCCTTTGTGATGGTCAGCAAGCTAGGCTAACATTGTCTATGTGACAAGAGCGCTTACTCGTCTCCCAAATGTCGTTCCGTGTAAAGGCCCATTGAACGCGAACGGGGATATCTTTGTTTCTAGAGTCTATCTTCCAGGAGACCGTGTAGTTTTTGTCCTCAACCAGAAGGGCATATATGACATGCACTGGGTTGACACTGACGGAGTAGACTCCGTCCGGAAAGTAGCAGCCCTCAGATCCCCTGGAGTCGCACCACTTGAATGAAGTGAGGCATAATGGGGCATCGGAGCAGTCTCGTTGGGACGGGTCCCATCCAATGACCGTGGACACAAAGAGCGCCAGCAAGATAGGGAGCCAGAAGATATGCATTGGAGGTTGGCTGCGTTGCAGGCTTGGAGTGGGAGAACAGTGGTTCGGAGGGAACTTGAAGTCAAAATGCCAAGATACTCGGACACGAAACTTAAGCTTACCAAAATCCATTTCCGTTTCCAAAGCTGAGCTGGTGCTGAGCCATGGCTGAGGAGCCCGGAGTTCAGGCTGAGGTGGGCTCAGTCTAGGCTGAGGTACCTGGGCAAGCCCATTTTTGGGATCGTAGACCCTTATAAGGGTCCCTGATCTGAAATAAGGGTTTTTTGTTTTGGGACCCGGCTGAAGTTTTTTACGTTAATATTTTTAATTTGCAGTTCGTAAAGCCGAAAATTTGGGAAAATATTATATTTAATATCGTTATTTGCTATATAACTTTATTTTTGTATTTTAACGTTAAATTAATTAAATGGACGTAATCGTTCCGAAAATTATATTTAAAAGGAAATTTTTTTATAAATAAGATATTTTTAAAATAATTTACGGTTTTAAATAATTAAATTTTTAAATTTTTAAAAATTAACTGTACTTAATACCGAACGATAACGATAAGCGGATTATATATATTTGTATAAAATAATTAATTTATAAATATATATCGGTTTATTAAATTAAATAGTTTTCTTAATTTTATAGTTTATAAATTATTTAATAATAAAGAGTTATTTTAGTTATTAATAATAGTAATACTAAAATGTAATAATTTAAATATTATACTTAATAACGTGCTATATAAGCGAGCTGGACACATAAGCAAGTTAAACACTTTTTCTAATAATCTAACCATCTTACTTTAATCACTTATTTCTTAATAACTATAATATAAAACGACTTATAAAAGCATCCAAAATAAACTTAGCCGTTCAGGCTAAAAGAAATAACCCGAAACTTAGTTATAAAAAGCTTAATTTTATTTATAAAATTTTATATTTTAACTTAAAAACGCGTTACAACGGTAAACGTTCCCGCGCCGATACTATCCCAAATTCGCGAAAATTAACGCCGACCGAAAAGAAATCGATTATCGACCGAATTTTTAACCTAAATACGCAAACGTTTTTTATCCGGTTTTAGTACGTTAAAAATATAGCCAATTTACTACTGGTTTAATACGTTATAAAGCGTATTAAAATTAACTGGGCGTCGAACTTTATTAAACAGCCAATTTTTTTTAAAATATATTTAAATTAAAAAATTAATTATTAACGGGTTTTATACGAAAATTTAAAAACGTTTCGCAAATAATTCGAATTTGTTCGGATTATAATTATAAAATACGGTATTATAAATAAAGATATTTATAACTTCGTCGAAATTAAATTTTTAATAAAGTTTTTTATAATAACGGGTATAATAATTATTAATACCGAAAAACGTAAAAGATTTAAATAGACGAAATAAAAAAATAAAAAATAAATTATAATTATTTAAGCTATTAATTTTTAAAATTAAGTTATATTATTATTTGTTATTATAACAGGAAAATATTATTTTAAATTCTAATACCGTAATAATTTATTATTAGTAACCGATTAAAAAATCGTATTAAATAAAAATAATTAAATAATAAATAAATTAAATTTCGTATAAATCTAATATTTTAACAAATATATTCGGCCGCGTACGAATAATTTTAAATATTTCCTTATTTTTAACGGTTACGAAAATTATTATTTAATAAAATTCTAAAAATATTATATGAATAATAATATTATTACGCTTTATTTACCCGCGTATTTTTCGTATCGATTTTAACCTTTTAATATATTTTATTTTTTTATTTTAAAACGCGTTTATTTACGGTATATCGAAAACCTAATATAACGTTATTATACCTATATTACCAAAAAACTTTTCTCGCCGGCTTTTACAACTCGTTCTAAATTCTTATAACGTTTAACAATATTAAATCTGAATTCGCAAAAGCTAATTTTATTTTATTCGATTTTAATAACGTTTTTTCCGAATTAAAGGTTTTTCTAATTATGCCTACGCCAACCGTTTCCCCACTAACCTCCACCGGTTCCATTCATTCCCCGCCGGCAAAAACCCTTAAAAATATCAAGGAAATAACGAAATAAAAACGTTACTTGCAAAAAAAAAAAAAAAAAAAAAAAAAAAAAAAAAAATTGAAACAATTAAGGTAATTTATCAAAAATAACTAAATCGGTTAATTTTTTAAACAAAAATAACTTATTATTGTTGTACGAAAATATTTTTCTTCGGGAAAAAGCTACCTAATTGCGCAAAACGAATTATATCTTAAACAAAGGTCGTAAAATAAAAAATAAACGTTTTTAAAAAAAAAGAAACATTTACTATATAAAAACAATAAGCTTTTCTAACCCCAAAAAAAAGGTAATAAAAAAAATACAACTAATAACAGTTGAAAAAGGTCGTTATAAAAGGGTTAAAACCAAGGAACGGAAATATAGGGTTTACGGCAAGCCTAAACATAATACGCGTACTTATATAAAAATGATAAATACGTTTAACGAAAAAAAAAATCTAACTAATTTAAATTAATGCAATAGGTTATTATTAAGTTATTTAAATTTATTATTACAAAATGCTAAAAAGTATCCAGCTCGCTTATATGTCCAGCTTGCTTATATAGCACGTTAATATAAATAGTTTAATTTATAATGTAATATATAAAACTAAAACTTTACGATACGCGTTAATAATTCGATACTTAAAAGGAATTTAAAATTATTAAGAAATTCATAAATAAGTTATTTTTATATATTAATTTTTTTATAGTTAAGATGATATGAAAAATAAAAATAAAAATTTATATAATATAATAATAAAAATAAGTTTAAAAGGATTAAGGAAGTTATTTCGATTAATATTTTACGTTTAAGTAAAAGTTACTTATGTTTATAATATTATTGCTTAAATTATAAAAACAAGTCTTTTATAAAGAAAATAACCGGAAGTAATTATTTAACTTAGGGATTAAATTTTGGGAAATAAAAACGGTTAAAAAGATATATAAAATTATTATTATAATAACGTACTATATAAGTAAATAGCATATATAAATAAGCGGTACACGTTTTAACACTTTGTAACAACAAATTTAAATAATTTAACTATAATATATCGCATTAATTAAAATTAATCGGATTCTTTTTCGCTAAACATATTTACAACCTTTTTATAAGTACGCATATTATGCCCGGATTTGCCGCAAACGCTATATTGCCGTTCCTTGGTTTTAACTCTTTTACGATAACCTTTTTTAATTACTCTTAGCTGTATTTTTTTACTATTTTTTAGGCTAAAAAAGCTTGTCCTTTTTGTATAGTAAATATTCCTCCTTTTTGAAAACGTTTATTTTTAGTTTTACGACGTTTGCTTAAGATATAGTTCGTTTTGCGTAATTAAACAGCTTTTTCCCGTAAAAAAATATTTTCGTATAAAATTAATAAATAACTTTTAATTAAAAGATAAACCGATTTAGTTATTTTATTTAACGAGCTATCCTATTAGTTTTTAATTTTTTTCTATAAATAACGTAATTACCGCGTTATTCTTTTAATATTTTTAAGGGTTTTCGTAAGCGGGGAATAAATAAAACCGGCAGAGACTAACGGGGAGACGGTTAGTATAGGCATAATTAAAAAACCCTTTAATTTGAAAAAACCGATAACGTACTATATAAGCGAACGGGACATATAAGCAAACAGGACACTTTTTGGCGCATTTTAATAAAAACTTTAAATAAAACAACCATAACGTCTTAAATCAATTCAAACTAAGCAAATTCCTTATCGCCAAACGTCTTTATTACCTCCTTACAAATACGCGCATTATATCCGGGCTTGTCGTAAACGTTATACTTCCGTTTTTTTATCTAAACCTTTTTATAACGATTACTTTTAACCTTTATTAACTGCAATTACTTATTACCACCTTCTTTCTTAACTATAAAAGCCCTTATCTTTTTTATAGTAAATATTCCCTTTTCCTGGAAACGTATATTTTTGGTTCTCCGGTGTTTACTAAAAATGTAGTTCGTTTCGTAAAAATAGCCGTTTTTTTTCCGAAAAAAAGCAATTTCGTATAAAAGTAATAAGTTATTTTTTGTTAAAAACTTAACCGATTTAATTATCTTTATCGGCGAGCTACCCTGGTAATTTCTGATTTTTCTTTACAAATAACATCCCCGTTAAGTTATTTTAATAATATTTTTAGGAATTTTTATAAGTAGGGAAATAACGAAATTAATAAAGATAAATAAAAAGACGGTTAATATAAGCATAATTAAAACTTTTAATTCGGAAAAAACGTAATTAAAATTAAATAAAATAAATCCCGTTTTTACGAATCCGGATTTGATATTACTAATTGTTATAATAACTTTAAACGCGTTATAAAAGCCGGCGATAAAATCTTCCTTGGTAATATAAGTAACGTAATATTACATAAGATTTTTAATATATAGCAAATAAATACGTTTTAATACGGAAAAATAAAATACGTTAAAAAGTTAAAACCGATAAAAAAAATAAGTAAGTATATAAAGTATAATAATATTATTAATTTTGCAGTAATTTTCGAATTCGATCGAATAATAACTTTCGTAACCGTCGAAAATAAAAAAACGTTTCGAATTTTTAATACGTATTTTAATATGTTTATCGAAATGTTTAATTTATTTGAAACTTAATTTATTTATTATTTAGTTGTTTTTATTTATAATAATTTTCCATTGAATTCAAAATAAGTTATTAACAAATTAATAAACAAGATAGTTTTTCCCGGTAAGAATAATAAATAAAAATAAAACCTAATTTTAAAAGTTAATAATTTATCTTATTATAAATTATTTCCTATTCCTTTATTACGTTTATTTAAGTTTTTTACGTTTTTCGGCATTTGTAATTATTATGCTTATTACTATAAAAAAACTTATTAAAAACTTTATTTTGTCGAAATTATAAAAGTTTTTTTTCCATAATACCGTATTTCGTAATTATAACCCGAATAAATTTAAATTACTTATAAAATACTTTTGAATTTTCGTATAAAACCTTTTAATAATTTATTTTTCGATTTAAATACGATTTAAATTTTTTTTACAGTTTAACAAAATTAAACGCCTAATTAATCCCTATATATATTATAACCCGTTAAGTAAGTAATAAATTCGCTATACTTTTAATATATTAAAGCCGGATAAAGAAATTATGTATTTAAGATAAAAATTCGTTCGATAATCGATTCCTTTTCGGTCGGCGTTAATTTTTACGAATTAAAAATAATATCGGTTCGGGTGCGTTTACCGTTAAATCGCGTTTTTAAGGTAAAGTATAAAATACTATAAATAAAACCAAGCTTTCTATGACTAAGTTTCGGGTTTCGTTTTTTAACTTAAACCGTTAAGTTTATTTTCGTTTCTTTCATAAGGCGTTTTATAACGTTAACGTTAAGAAATAAACAATTAGAGATAAATAATTAAAATGGTTAAAAAAGTGTCTCGTTCGCTTATATATCACGGTCGCTTATATAATACGTTATTAAAATTAAATAAAATAAAATTAATTTTCGTAAATCCAGATTTAATATTATCGGACGTTATAACAGCTTAAAACGCGTCGTAAAAGCCGGTAAAGAATTTTTTTTGGTAATATAAATATAATAACGTTACATTAAGTTTTCGATATACCGTAAATAAATGCATTTTAAAATAAAAAAATAAAATATATTAAAAAATAATAACCGATACGAAAAATACGTAAATATATATAACGTAATAATATTATTATTAACGTAATATTTTTCGAATTTTATCGAATAACAACTTTTATAGCTATCGAAAATAAAAAAACGTTTCGAACCTTTTATACGTATTCGAATATATTTATTAAAATATTAAATCTATTCGAAATTTAATTTATTTATTATTTAATTATTATTACTTAATATAATCTTTTAATCGGTTATTAATAATAAGTTATTACGGTACCAAAACTTAAAATAATTTTTCCTTATTATAATAACAAATAATGGTATAACTTAGCCTTAAAAATTAATAACTTAAATAATTATAATTTATTCTTTATTCCCTTATTACGTTTATTTAAGTTTTTTACGTTTTTCGGCATTAATAATTACTATACCCGTTACTATAAAAAATCTTATTAAAAATCTAATTTCGTCGAAATTATAAATATCCTTTTTTACGATATTATATTTTACGATAAAAACCCGAATAAACTCGAACTATTTACGAAACTTTTTTACATTTTCGCATAAAACCTATTAATAATCGATTTTCCGATTTAAACGCGTTTAAAGTTATTTTTGCCATGTAACAAAGTTCGACGCCCAGTTAATTCCAATTTATTTCGGAACGCGTTAGGCCAGTAATAAATTAGCTATATCTTTAACGTATTAAAGCCGAATAAAAAACGCTTACGTATTTAAATTAAGGATTTAATCGATAATTATTTTTTTTTCGGTCGCCGTCAATTTTCGTATAAAAGGGTTAATATCGGTTTAAGCGCGTCGACCGTTATATCGCATTTTTAAAGTAAAAAATAAAACCATATAAATAAAACCAAGCTTTTTATAACTAAGTTTCGGGTTTCGTTTTTTTAACTTAAATAGCTAAGTTTATTTTCGTTTCTTTTATAAAGCGTTCTATAATATTAGTATTAAATAATAGACGATTAAAGATAAGTAACTGAAATAGTTAAAAAAAATGTGCCGCTTACATATATGTGCCGTTTACTTATATAGTACGTTATAGGATTTTAGTATTATAATACTTAAATATCGATATATATAAATATTCTCTGAAATAAATTTTATAAAATATATAAGGTAAAAATTTATATATTTTAACCGGAAAATTTATAGTGCGATTTATTTCGAAGCGACGAAAGGCAAAGATAGTATTTATTCGTAATTCGGTACTTTTTGCCTTCTGGTTTTTATTTTAACGTTAGGGTTTTTTATTTATTAATTCTTTAATCTTTTTGATATACAGTATTTTTAAAAACTTTCTATATATAAATTTTAGAAAAAAGGGTATAGTTTTTATATTTAGTTATTTATAACGCCTTACGAGTTTATATTGTATTTTATTTCGGTGGGAATATTTTTCGTTTTATTCTCTTAAGATTTACGTTTAATAGAAAAAGAGAAAAATATAATTAAGTATTAATTATTTTATAAACGAAAAGATTTAGGTTTATAAAAACCTGATTAGCCGTATATTTATTAACGTATATAAAGGCCGCTTAAAGGGACGCGTAATAAAAGTTAATATTATTAATTCGATATATGGGTATTTGTTATAATCCGATAAACTTGGTAAGGTTTAGTACGGTTGGAGACCCGGAAAGAAAGGATTAAGTGGGTTTTTAAATTACGTAATCTGCTTAATAAGTTTGAAAGATTTAACATTTCGAACCGTTCGAATAAAAAATTAACGGCTTTACGAATTCGACGGGTTCGAAAGTTTAAGCCGGTTAAACGTATCGAGTTAAGAAAAATATATATACTTTCATTGTTTTTAAAAATTTAAATAATTTTAATTTATTGTATAATTTAATTACTTAAATTATTCTTAATATCTATTATTATTAGAAGTAATTATATTTAGAATTTATTATTTAAATTTTTGTAATATTATTATTAATATAAACCGTATAACGTATAATATAAGCGAGTCGTGCGTTTTCTTTACAATTTTAACCATTTATATTTAATTGCCCATTTTTTAATACCATAATATAGAATGCTCTATAAAAGAAGCCAGGATGAATTTAGCCGTTTAAGTTAAGTGAAAAGACCTACGATTTAGTTATAAACGGCTTCGTATTATATATAACGTCCTCGAATTTACTTTAAGAGATCGAATTTACGGAAAATCTTTCCGACTTGATACCGTTTTTAATTTGAGAAAATTGACGCCGACCGAAGAAAAATCGATTGTCGAACGAACTTTTGATTTGGATACGTGAGCGTTTTTTGTCCGGTTTTAATACGTTGAAGATATGGCGAATTTATTGCTGGTTTAGTGCGTTGTGACAAGCGTTGAGATTAAGTGGGCGTCGGGTTTTGTTTAGTAATAAAGGAAGCTTAAAGCGCGTTTAAGTCGGAAGGTTGGTTATTAAAAGGTATTATGCGAAAATCTAAAAGTATTCCGCAAATAGTTCAAGTTTATTCGAGTTGTAATCGTAAAATACGGTATTGCAGAAAAAGATATTTACAACTTCGACGAGAGGAGCTTTTAAATAAAGTTTTTAATGGTATGTAACATAGTAATTATAAGTGTTGAAAAACGTAGAAAATTTAAATAGACGTAATAAGGCAATCGGGAATGGGTTATAGCTATATAAGTTATTAATTCGTAAGGTTAGATTATACCGCTATTTATTATTTTAACGGCGAAAATCTATTTTGGTTCCTAGTATCGCGATAACTTATTACTAGCCCATTAAAAAATCGGTACCAGTTATAATAACAGGATAACGAACGAATTAAGTTTAAAATAAATCCAGCATTTCGATAAATACACTTAAACGTATACGAAGAAAACGAAATGCCTTTTTATCCTCGACGGTTACAAAAGCCACCAATCGATAAAATTCGAAAAATAATACGCGAACAACGATATTATTATGTTTTGCATACCTTTCTATTCCTTTTATCGGTTTTAACCTTTTAACGTATTTTACTTTTCCGTTTTAAAACGCGCGTATACGTTTTATATTAAAAATTATATTAACGTTACTATATTTATATCGCGAAAAAAGATTTTCTTATCGATTTTTTACGACGCGTTTAAAGCCGTTATAACATTCGATAATATCAAATCCGGGTTTGTAAAAGCTGGACTTATTTTGTTCGATCTTAATAACGTTTTTTCCGATTTAGAAATTTTTCTAGCTGTATCTATGCCAACCGTCTTGCCCTTTATTTCCGCCGGTTTTATTTTTCCCCACTTTCGAAGATTTTTCGATATATATAAGAAATAAAAGAATAAGGACGATATTTGCAAAAAAAAACATTAAAAATTACTAAGAAATTTTACAGACAAAATGGTTAAATAAGTTATTTTTTTGATAAAAAGTAATTTAATATATTTTGTACGAAAACGTTTTTCTTAAAAAAGAAATTGCTAAATTACGCGAAACTAACTATTTTCTTAAAAACCCCGAAGGATTAAAAATAAACGTTTTTAAAAAAAAAGGAATACTTACTATCTAAAAAGAAAAAAAAAAGGAAAAACAAATTCTTTTAGCCGAAAAAAAAATAATAAAAATCCCAGTTAATAACAGCTAAAAGTAAACGTTATAAAAAGATTAAAACGAAAAAACGGAAATATGGCGTTTATGGTAAGCCCGGATATAATACGCGTGCTTGTAAAAAGATATAAATAAGTTTAGCGAAGAAAAATCCTATTAATTAAAATTAAGTTATGGTATTACGGTTGTTTTATTTTAATTTATTATTAAAAAATACTAAAAACCGTACGATTCGCTTGTAAGCGCGATTTGCTTATATGGTACGTGAATTCAAATTTAATAATTATTTAAGCCGTTAATTATTTTACGTGATAAATATTTATTTAATAATGTTATTAAATTTTAAATAATAAATCGTTGATATTTCAATTTTAAAAATTTATTATTTAGCAATTTTAAGGTATAATTTAAAAACTAAAACTTATTATTTAAAATTTATAAATTGAAATTAAATTTTTTAAAATAATATTAAAATTAAAGCTGAAAAAATATAACTTTACGATAATAAAAAAAATATTAAAATCTTTTGTACGGAAGTGTACGTATATTTATGTTTTATTAAAATTATTAACGGAATTAATATAATGTTTACAGGAATAATATTTTTTAATTAAAAAAAAGCTCTTAATTAATTCGAACTAATTAAAGGAATTATTTAAAAACGAGAAATTAAACTGAAAATAATTTATTAAAACTTTTTTCGAATATTTTATTAATTTCCATTTTATAAAAAATCCACCCGAAAAACGTACCGTTATATAGCTTTAATTTAACTTTAAATAAAAAGAATAAATATTTTAATATAGGATTAAATCTAAACATTTTTTAATTAAAATTGAATAAATAAATAATCAAAATAATATTTTAAATAATATATTATATAAAGGCTAAAAGGATAACGTTAGAAACAAAATTCTCAATATTAAATAACTATCTTTATTCTATAAATATATTACGAAAACCGTAAAAATTAATATTAGGAATTGTAAAAAAAGAAAAAAATAGGAATATTTTATTTCGATACCGCTTAAACTTCTTAACAATAAGTAAAATATAAAACGTTATACGTTTTTTATTTTTTATAAAATAATACCAAAACTTATAAAATTAAAAATAACTTAGATATGTAATCGATCTTAAATTAAAGATTATAATTATAATAAAACGGGTCGTTTTAAAAAATTAATATAACAACCTTAAAAATTAACGTAATAACCAAACTTTAATAGCTAAAGGATAACCTAAAGGCTAAAATAACAGTATTAAAACCTTTAGCAGAATTAAAATGAAAAAAAAAAAAAAACGTTAACCTATTACAAAATATACGAAACGGATTATGAAAAATTAAGGCGCATTTTTAAACCGCCGTTATATGTTAACGTACTACTATAATCGGACTAACGGTTACCTAATGATATTAAGAGCATAAAAGATAAAAAGAATTAATAAAAAACAATTATTATTTTAAACCTAACAAAAATATAAAAACATTACGAAAAATAGGTACTAAATAAATAAATTAAGGATTACCGGAATTAAAACGAGGCCTTATACCCAGGAAAACCCGACTAATATAGCAAGCTATACGCTATCCATTACCAAAAAGCCTATTACCCGTAATACGAAAAATAACAAAAATACATTCGACGACGGATTACGCATATATACTACCAAAAGGTGAATTTCTAAACTATAAACGGAAAAGATCTTAGGGATTAAAAATAATACAAATACCTACGGATTATAGCCATATGAGATACTATCAAAATTATTACAGTAAGAAGAAACTAGCCAAAAAGTAAAAGTTACCTAAAGAAGAACTCTTTATACCGTTACGAAATACATAACTAGAAAATATAAAAAGAATAAATATACCAAACGGTAACAAAGGCCCAGCGAGAAGTAATAAATAATTTATACTTCCGTAAAACTTATACTAACGATTAAAAAAAAGCAAAAATATTAATAAAAAGATTAGTAAGTAACAAACTAAAATACCGCGGAGTAGCGCCCAATACCAGAAGCGCTAAAAAAACTAGGATTAACTAACGTTAACCCTTAAATAACGATTAAAAAAAAGTTTACCTTATACGTTAAATAACGGAAAACGACGAATAAATTATAACGCTAAATTAATCCGAAAAAACTAAAGCTTACAAAACGAAATACTAACTTAAAAAACCAAATTAAATAATATAAGGAATAAATCTTTAAGCTAAAAGCTTAGTTATATCGACAGAAAAAGTAACTAAAGTAATTTTAAAAGCAAACCTTAAGAAAAGCGTTATTTATGAAAGATTAATATGAGCTTAAACCTTACTGTCCAGGCTAAACTAAATTATAACGAATTTATTATATATCTAACTGAAGGTATAAGCAGTATTCGAAATAGGGTCTTGATTTGCAGGTAACAATGGTACGATAAATAATTCTGGAGTTTATTCGTTAAAATAATTTGCGAACTTTTTTTTAATTAAAAAATAATGGCTGTAATTGAAACCTTAAAAGGATAATTAGGGAACGAAATTAAATAAGTATGATTTATATAAAAAAATTAACGGTTATATAGTTATATTTATAAAAGGAATATATCGTAAATTTATATGATTTATATAAACTGGTTCCAGATTATTTAAATTTTAATAAGGAAAATTAACCGCTTAAGGGCTCTATTAGGCCTTAGAGGCCGGTTTTTCCAAAAATAAAAACTATTATTTTTATATTATAATATTATTTCCCGCTTTTAGAAGATTTTATCTTAAAGATATAAACCGTAAATACTTATCCTTATTTATTAAAAAACTTGTGGATTTTTTAATTAATTTTATTATAATAAGTTATATTTATAAAAAAAGAATATAACGTTTAAATTAACGCGATTTTTGCGATATTCGTATTAGTTTAATTAGGAAATATAAGATTAAAATTTGTTTTATCTTAATTATATCCGTTTTAATAAAGTTAATTATTTTTACGTTTTTAAGGATTTGAATTAACATTATTATATTCGTTATTAACTTTTTTATAACGTTTTAATTATAAATTTCTTAAAGAAAATAAACGAACCGAAAAATAAAACGAAAAAAATAACTGAAGAGTAAAAATAACTTTTTGCCGTATTAAAAGATTATAAGAAAGGAATTAGATAAATTATAAGATTAATAAGACGAAAAATAAAAGGAGTTTATTAATAAATTAAGACGATTATACCTTTAATAAGATCTTTTTAGGGAAAAAGCAATAGAAATATTAAAAAAAAGAGAAAAAGTAAAGAGGAATAACGTCGCGTAAAGGTAAACTAAATATAACTTGCTGTCGGCAGATGTGGTGATTTATTGTTGGAAGGTTGAAAGGATTGAAAGGGCTTTGATTTGTGGCCTTAGGATTGTAAGGACAAAAGAGCAGAAGGCTATATTTAGCTGCTTTCCCCCCCTAGTTAGAAAAAATAGGACATATCAGAACCATAGCCTGAAGAATGCAATACAACTGCCTACATGGTAGCATTTTCTGGTTTTGTCTTTTGATATCCTGATCCAGTTTGTGTTGTAATTCGAGGTACCGTTCCGTTTCGGTACAGAAAGCTAGGAACGGCAGGCTCGGCGTAAGGGCGCTTTGAAGTAAGGAAATTGTGAAGGCTCGGTTTTAGAAAAAAAGGCTTAGAAGTCCCCTTAATCGCTTCGAACAGGACTAAAACGTTTGCATACGTAGTGGCCGTTGTCGATTAGAAGCAGAGGCTCGTCGACGCGGTGATATCCGAGAGGATTCGAGAGAAAGCTCGAGAAAAAAACCATTAAAAGGACCAGGAAGAGCCAAGATGGCAACTGGAAAAGGAATAACGTTTGGAAAAGACGTGGGAGGTTAGCCGGAGGGCTTCGATATGGAACAACTGATAAAGGTATTCGCCAAGCTGTCGAACGAAAGCGAGGGCAACGCCGGGACGAAAAAAAAGGATACGTACCTGGATTGGACGGACCTTAACTTCAAGCTTAGCAAGGAAAGTCGGCTGCGAGGCAGTAATAACCGGGAGATGTGGAAAACGGCAGTTTGGGTGGCCCTAATGGCGATTAAGTACCGTAACGGTAATTCGGCGAAGCTTAGCTATATTAATAAAACTAAATTGGCCGCCGCGGTTATTACTAACGTTAAGGAAACCCCTATGGCAGTCGTTACTGGACTTACAAAGGGAACGGAAATGATTAAGGTGTTAAAACGCTTATATGGAACGAAAGGAATCGATCAGAAAATAAACCTTTAAACCCAGCTTTAATTCGTCAAATAGGACAAAAAGCAGTTGGCGTTAAACCATGTAGTCGACTTCAAAAACCTGGTACGGCGGTATAACGAAGTCGATATATTTATTAACGTTAAATAATAAGTTACCATATTTATTAATTTGATTCGGAACAAAAACCATAACGGTAATTAAAAGGGCCGAATAAAAAGAATATTTCGTTAGTACCTAACTATAACGGTAAATCAGGTATATAACGACTTTGTCGCCGAATTTCGAAAAAAAAATTCGAAAAAAAAAGTAGCAACAGCTATAACGCGAACCGACAAAATAAGCCCCTATAAAACAAAAAAAGCTAACCATTTTGCTTTAACTGTGGTAAATATGGATATATAGCAAAGGATTGCCCGAAGAAATAAAAGCGTAGTAGTAAATATGAAGTTAACTTTATCCCGGAAAAGCTGCAGGACTTATACAGGACGGATAAAAAAACCTTTTGATAGCTTTTAAGGTAACGGCGAGGTCTGAATGGCTTATAGCAACCTTAGAGCCATAAGGGCGTATCGGCAGATGTAATAATTTATTGTTAAAAAGTTAAAAGGATTAAAAAGGCTTTAATTTGTAGCCTTAGGATTACAAGGACAAAAAAGCAAAAGGCTATATCTAGCTGCTTTCCCCCCCTAGTTGGAAAAGATAGGACACATTAGAATCATAGCCTGAAAAATGCAACACAATTTGCCCACACTTGCTTTTAAAATAAGAGTTATAACGGAGGTATTTTTTTTCCATTAAAACGTTATAACTTTAAATTTAAATAAGGGACCGTTATCGCCTACGATCTTAACCGTATTAGAAACGGTTAGTTAGGATTTTGCCGGTAAAAGTTTTTAATTAGATTTATCGTATTCGTTAAATAATTATATAATTTTTAGGTATTATTTTAAAATAAGTAATTTATCTAGTTAATTAAATACTGGATTTTACTTTTAGTTATTTAAAAATTTCTTAGTTTTTAAATCTCGTACTTATTGTTATCTTTTTTAAGTTCGAAGTCTTTTTTAAACGGGGCATTTTACAAAATTAGTTTTAAAAATAAAATATAAAAAATAAGGTATATTTTTTTAATTTTAGGTAATAAGAATTTATAATTAGTTTTTAAAATAATTTTATTAATTTTAAACGTATTAAGCTTTTTATAACTAAATTTATTATTAAAGTTTTTCGTTTTAACTTATAAAATGTTTAATATTACGTGTTAATTTTATCGTAATAAGTAAATTTTATCTTTTTTCGTTAAAGTTAATCTCTTAATTTTTTAGATCATAATAATAAGTTATTTTTCTTTGGAAAAACTATAATTTTATTTGTAATAGGGTTTATATTTTCTTAATTCCTGTTATTATTATTATTATTCGAACGGTTACGGAAATAATAACGGTGGCTTTATATATTAATTGTTCTGGTCGTCGGGTTATAACGTCGTATCCGTATATAGCCGTATAAAGTAATACGTTTATATTTTCGTTAACGGACGTATTATAAGTTATTTATATTAATCATAAAAACTTAACTTCATTATTGTTTTAATAGTTAACGTAAGTTCGAAAATAATATTTTAAAATTTAATTGAATCGTTTTATTAAATTATTTATTTAAAGGTAACAAAGTCTTAAAAACTTGAGATTAATATTTATTTATTTTAAAAAGTTAATATTAAATTTAAACATTAAAAGTTTATTCCGATCGGAAATAACTTTCTTTAATATTTCGTATTTATTTAAGTAATATTAAATAAAAGCGTAAGTTGATTATTTTATTATCGTAATTTCTTTAAGGAGTAAAAATATTTAGATTTAATAAGTTCAATAATAATTACTTATACTTTATTATATTCGATTTTAACAATTAATCTTATCGATAAATGTAAATTAATGATAAAATCTTAAGTTATAATATTCTATATTTTATCGAAAATATCTATAAGTTATAATAATTCATACGGTTTATAACAAAATATTTTAATTCTATTAAAAATATTATAATGTTTAATAATTTTTCTAATTATTTGATAAATTGTAAAGAATCTGTTTTTTTTTTAAAGTCGTTTGATAATTTTATATATTCCTTAATATGTATGTAGAAAATTTTCGTAAATATTTCTTAACGAATTCGTTTTACTATTAACGGAAGATATTATATTTACTGCAAAATAATAACTAATCTCTATTTTTTCTTTTTATTTATTTAATTATTTTTTATTTTTCTGGATCCTAAAAATTTCTAAATTACGTTAACTTTTTTAAAAGAAGTAATTTTAAAATTATATAAAATTACATCTTTTTATTTTTTCTTTAATATAATATTTATATGTAACGTTTAAAAGCTTTCGCGTTATAATTTTTTTTTCGATTTAAAATATTCGCCTAAAAATCTATTAAACTTTAATATAATAAATTTTAATATTAAAATTAAATAAAGATAATATTTAATTTTCGTAAAGTTTATTTAACTCTTGAATCGTTATGAATTAGGTAAAATGTTTAAAACTTAAGTAAATCTTAAAAGATCTTTATATTTTGTTAAAAAGAGTTTATTTTAAATCGTTCGTTTATAGTAATTAGGTAACTTTAATACCGGAACCTTAATAATACTTTTTTTTAATTTTATAAAACGTTTCCTTATTTTTTTTAAAAGCTTAAAATCTTTTCCGATATATATTTTAGTAATAAATTTAATTAAGAGATTAATTAGCTTTTTATAACCTTTAAATAAATAACGTATATAATTATTAATTTCCAAACATTAACAGCTATTAATAATAAAAACTTTAAGAATATCCTATTTTTAATTACATTTAATTTAAAAATTTAAATTTAACTATAATTAGAGATAATAATAAAACTGAAGAAACTTAATTTCTATATATATTAAACATTTTTTAATGTTTATTAAGAAATTAACCTTTTTAAAAACTTTAACATTTATGCGATATATTTCTTATATTTTTTCCAAATTAATAAATAAATAAAACATTATATAAATAAACAAATATAAAGTGATTTAAACGTTCCGTAAAATAATTATAAATATATATTAGAAGCTACCTGTAGTAATTAATTAATTTAAACAATAATAATTTTTAAAGTTTTCTTTTCTTTCATTTTTAATTATATAAATTAAGAAAAAACTATTTAACAGGTTTAAAATAATAAATTATTTATTTTTATTAATATTTTTATTTAATATCCCATATAAGCTCACCGTTTATATAAGCTTACCGTTCGTTTTTTAACGCCTCGTAATAACTCATTTAAATAACTTAACTATAACACATTAAATTAATTCAAATTTACCGTATTCTTTATCGCTAGCCGTATTTACAACTCCAAAATAAATGTACGCATTATATTATTATTCCTTTATTTAACCGTTTTATAACCGATTACTTTTTAATAAGTTTAGGTTAATATTACCTTTATTTGGACAGTATTAACACCGATAGATTCAAAAACAATTACTAACCGCATTCCTCACTTATATACGTAAGCGTTTTTTATGCTGGTTTATTACGTAAAAGATATTCGTAAAATACGGTATATTGGAAGGTTGCAAGGTGCGTTACGAAGCTATGGGGCAAGGCTGCAAGGCTTATTATAAGGCACGTTCCGGGACGTATCGCGGGGCGTATCGCGGGGCGTGTCGCGGTATCGCAGGACTTGTTGAAGTAATAATTCGATTTTACGCATTTAAAATTATTAAAACAAATGGTTTTTTTAAAAAAAATTACTTACTATACGGAATAAAAAAGTTTTTAAGATCGATAGAAAAAAATAATAATACAAAATAATTGTTAATAGTTTTCAAAAATAAGCGGTTATAAAATAATTAAAAGGAAAAAATAATAATATATATTCGTAATAAGCTTTAGTATAATACGTACATTTACTTTAAACCTATAAATACGGTTAACGACAGAGAATACCGTTAATTAAAATGGATTTATTGCGTTATAATTAAATTATTTAAATTAATCATTACGAGGTGCAAAAAAAGGAACCATAAGTTTATGTAAGCGGTAAGCTTATATAGGACGTTATAATATTTATTAATATTAAAAACTATTTGCTTTTTATATTAATATCGTTTAATTATTAATAATTATAAATTCGTTAATACATTAAATTTTTGTTTTTATTTATTTTAATTCTTTTTTACTTTTTATATTTAATTTTATTATAATAAAGTATTTTACGCGTAATATAACGGCTAGGTGGCTTAACTAACTACTAAACTAAGTCGTACGGTTTATGTTAGCAATAATGCTGCGGGAAATTAAGTAAGAATTTATCGTACTAGTTACGTTTGGTAATATTAGATAACTAAAAGTAATTTCGGTAATTAAATTATATTATAAGTTAAAATTCTTTAAATTAGAGAAGTAATAATCTTATATATATTTTCTTAGATTTAGATAGATTTATAAATTTATTTAAATCTACGTTACTTAACTGCTTTATACTTATAAGTTTATCCGCTTTTCCGTAATTAGGTATGCTTATATCGTAATAAGATTTCCTTTTTTAAAATTTTCGTCTCGAAAGTTTCTTTTAGTAAATCTTAATTTCTTTATTATGTTTAGTTATTTTTCTTATTGCAAACATTATTATCGTTTTAATTAAAAGGAAAGTATAACGTTTTCTACTCTTGCTATAATAAAATTTGGGTTTGAAGTTATACCGTATACTTCGTATTTCGAAAATAGTTTTAAATATATTATAATTAAAATCCTTCGTCGTTGCAAAAATTATATGTTTAACGTTAACCGCCGTTACGATAGTTCGGGCATTTCGCTTATTACGCTTTAAGGTATCGGCTGGAAAAAAGTCGCGTCGACCGAAAGGAAGAAAAACCTCGTAAAGGTTTTGTTATTTCAAAAAAGATTTAATAAATAAAATGTCGGAGATTTTTGAAAAGTTTGCCTGTTATATCCGTTTTAAAAGAATAATAGGCTTTTTTCGAGATAAGAGCGTAAAGATAATTAAGCAAGGGGTTAAGTTATTAAATAAGTTAAAGGATCGGGAGAAGGTGGACCGTTTAAAAAAAAAAGATTTAAAGACTGGGTTCCGTACCGTTAGGGCTTTTGATTTGTCCGTTCTGGATAATTTCGACTAGGTCGGTATGTCCGAATTTAACTGGAATTCTATTACCGCCGTCGATGTTACTAGTAAAAATTTCTTAGAAGACGTTAGGCGCCCGTAAGACTTTTAACGGGTTCCCAGGTATTTTCGGAATTTAAGTAGTCCTTTTATTTCATTAAATACTGCGTTTAACCCTTTTCCTTTTAAATATCGATTATTTTTTTCTGCTTTATAAATTAATGTAACGTCCTATATAATTGAGCTGGACATACGATTAAGCTGGACACTTTTCAGCACTTTGCGATAATAAAGTCTAATTAATTAACCATAATACATTAAATCTATTTAAATTAATCGGATTTTTTTTCGTTAAACGTATTTACAGTTTTATTATAAATATACGTATTATGTCCGGGTTTGCCGTAAACGTTATATTTCCGTTTTTTTATTATAACCCTTTTGTAACGATTATTTTCGGCTATTGTTAACTGCAATTGTTTATTATTATTTTCTTTCGTAATTATAAAAATTTATGTTTCCTTTTTAATAAATATCCTTTCTTTTTAAAAACGTTTATTTTTGGTTTTCCGGTATTTACTAAGGATATAATTCGTTTCGCGCAATAAGCCGTATTTTTTCCGAAAAAAAAACGTTTTCGTATAATAGTATTAAGTTACTTTTTATCAAAAAATTAACCGATTTAATTATCTTTGTCGGCGAACTACCCTAGTAATTTTTAATTTACCTTTGCAAATAACGTTTTTATCGAATTATTTCGGTAATATACTTAGGAATTTTCGTAAATAAGGAAATAACGGAATTAACAGAGGTAAATGGAGAAACGGTCGGTATAGGTATAACTAGAACTTTTAACTCGGAAAAAACGTAATTAAAATCGAATAAAATAAGATTAATTACGGCAAATCCGGATTTAATGTTATCGGTTGTTATAGTAGCTTTAAATATATTTTGGAAACCGGCAATAAAATCTTCTTTAACAATGTAGGTAACGTAACGTTATATAAAATTTTCGATATATAACGAATAAACGAGTTTTAACGGGAAGAAATAGAATACGTCGAAAAGTTAAAGTAAATAAAAAAAATTAATTAGTATATAAAATATAATAATGTTATAATTAACGTAATATTTTTCGAATTTTATCGAATAATAACTTTCATAACTATTAAAAATAAAAAAACATTTCGATTTTTTCGTACGCGTTCGAGTATAATAATTAAAATATTAAACTTATTTTAAACTTAGTTTATTTATTATCCAGCCGTTATTACTTATAATAATTTTTTAATCGGGTAAAAATAAGCTATCGGCGAACCAGCGAAAAAAATAATTCTTCCCGGCAAGGATAATAAATAAAGGTAAGGCCCAACTTTAAAAATTAATAGCTTATATTATTATAAATTATTTCCGATTTCCTTATTAGGCCTGTTTAAATTTTCCACGTTTTTCGGCATTAATAATTACCATACCCGTTACTATAAAAAGCTTTATTAAAAATTTAATTTTATCGAAATTATAAATATCCTTTTTTATAATACCGTATTTTGCGATAATAACCCGAATAAGCTTAAACTATTTGCGAAATATTTCTGGATTTTCGCATAATACCTTTTAATAATCAATTTTTCGAAATAAATACGTTTTAAGTTTTTTTTGCCGTTTAATAAAATATAACGTCCAGTTAATTCCGACGCGTTTTATAACGCGTTAGGCTAACAGTAAATTCGTTATATTTTTAATATATTAAAGCCGGACAAAAAACGTTCGCATATTTAAGTTAAAAATTCGGTTAATAATCGATATCTTTTCGGTCGGCGTTAATTTTTGCTTAGGAAAAATAATATCGGTTCGGGCGCATTTACCGTTATATCGCGTTTATAAGGTAAAATAAGGGACGTTATAAATAAAACTAAGCTTTTTATAATTAAATTTCGGGTTTCGTTTTTTAGCCTAAACGGCTAAGTTTATTTTCGCTTTTTTTATAAGGCGTTCCATAATATTAATGTTAAGAAATATACAATTAAAAATAAGGAGTTAGAATGGCTAAAAAAATGTCCAGCTTAATCGTATGTCCAGCTTAATCGTGCAGGACGTTAATTAATAATAATTCTTTGTTCTAATCTAAACATTTCTTTTTAAGCTCGTAACGTATTTACTTTTAGCTTTTACTTTATTACATACTTAACATTCAACAGCTATAAAACTTTTTAATCAGACTTTCTTAATATAAGATTATAACTAAACGATTACTTTAAAGCTTAAATAGTTTAATCATAAGTATTATAAAATACCGTTACTAATACGCGGTAATTTCGTCGTCCATTAATTAACGTTTTATTTATAAATAACTAAGGCTGCGTAAACTATAGTTACGTTAATATCTCCGATAATAAATTAATTAAATTTATTTATTAAAATAATTACAATTTAATTATACTTATTTTAAATGTAATTATTAATCCTTTAGTTATCCTACTAATAACCTTTTTATTATAGATAGACTTTAACGGAGGTTAGGTTGGCTATATTTAGGACAAAAAAAATTAACATCTAAAGAACTAAAAGAAAGAAATAGAGCTTTTTAAGCCTTAAAGCGTTATATATATAATTAAAATAACTAGCTTAATTAATATTATAATAATTATCTCCCCTTTTAAATAAGAATCGATTTTGACTTTTTACGTTTTTGCGTATAATAAAGCTATAAATAAACGCCTTATAATAAATTCGAAGTAGTTTTGCGAATAATTTGCACCTGCTTTTATTTCGAATCGTTAACGTTTTACAGTATAAGTTTAATATATCTTTATACTTCTAATTAAGGTTACGGATTTCATAACGGCGTATTAAAGAGGTTACTTCTAGCAATAATAACGGTTTAATAATTTTAAATAATCGTTTTAAAAAAAGGCGTAAGACCTGAATTAAGTTTCATATGGTACCAGGATTTGTTTGCTAATTTCGGGACGATATACCTTCGTATCGTACCTTTTTCGAGCCTGTAACGGTAGTATTCCGTTAAGTATCCGAAAATAAGTTGATCGACAGTTTTTATTAGTTAGGGATTACGTTTATTAATGTTATAAACGGTTAAGTGCTTAATAAATCGTTGCGTTTATAGATTGTTTAAGGATATTAGCGTTTTTTGACGATTAGAAAATTAAAAATTTTATCTAAAACGACGACGACGACGATAATTTTTAATACAAATAATTAAAATTAAAATGTGTAAAATGAAATAGGTTAATAAAAGAGTATAACGAAATATCTGCGATTTAAGATAATAATAAAATACTTTTAGTATTTAATACGTATTTGTTAGCAAATTATTATATATAAAAAAAATCTTTTAGGTATTATTAATAGGAAAACTTTATAAAATACTGTTAGGATAATAACGAAACTGATATATATTAATGCAATCCAGACGAAACGGTAACGGACGTATTCCGAAAAACTAACGGATTATAACTTATTAATTGATTTAATAGAGTATTTAGAAACTTAATGCGTCCTAAAATTACATAAACGGTACCGCATAATATTTCCGTTTTTATTTCGACGAATACTATCGGATAATGGCGTTAATAATTTTAGGTCCTGCGTAATACGTAACGTTATTATTTTGTTAATATCGTTTCTTATTAATTATTAATAAAAAGGTTTTAAATTAAAAACGAGGCTTAGATATAAAGTTTTCGAATTATAACTGGAATGTTGTTTCTTTTCTTTGGATATAAGTTATTATAATTCGGTCGTAAGTTTCTAGTATTATATAACGAAGGTTATTATTTTTTTATAAGTTGCTGGGAACGTTTGGATTTATATCTTAAAGGTGTATCGTAACCGTTCCGCCAGCTTTGCGTGGTGGTAACGGGCATTTTGCGGTTATGTACGTACGGTCGGGTTTTGGTCTTTTAAGAATTATAAATAGTTATCGAAGTTCTTAAGGTATTAATTTAATCGTTATATAACTTGTTTTAATAGTTTGGTTATAGTAAGCTTATAATAATTAACTTTTCGAATAATAGTTTTGATTTAAGCTTTAAAGATAGGCCAGTTACGGACTGGTTTCGTTAGGATTTTAGCTTCGTTTCGCTGGACTTTCTGATTTTATAGGGGTTTATATTGGAAATCCATTTTAGAACTAGTTAGGTTAATACGTTGAGTTTGGCGACGATATTTTTTCAGAACAGCATTAAAAGCCTGCCGAAGATTTGTTAGCTATTCGTTGCGCTGTCGGTAATTATATTTTAATGTAAAGATCGTTATTGATTTTTCAAGATTGATATCGTGGGCATTTAAGTTCGAATCCTTATTAGAACGCCGTTATTATTTTGAAATTAGAAGAGATAATTTAGCTTTAACTTTAGTCTGTTTTCGACGTAGATTAATTAAATGCTAGAGACGGTTAACAGTAACTTTTAACGCCGTTTTATTTATTTTTTCAAAGTTCGATTTAAAGATAATGCGCTTCCGAAACGGGGCTGATTCGGTTGCGAAATGGCGCTTTTTCGGGTTAAATAACGTGATATAATTTTAAAGAAGCGATTATTGCTAAGGTAACTTTAACAGAGATATTAGAATTGTTACGGACATCCTTTAACGG
This sequence comes from Monosporascus sp. CRB-8-3, assembly GCA_004155055.1. Lineage (NCBI taxonomy): Eukaryota > Fungi > Ascomycota > Sordariomycetes > Xylariales > Monosporascus > Monosporascus sp. CRB-8-3. Next base: position 64,610 of record QJNZ01000044.1, read on the forward strand.
AAGTTGGATTGGTTATATTCAGGATAAAAAAACTGATATTAAGGGAATTAACAGGAAGAAACAGAGCTTTTAAGACCTAGAACGTTATATACATAGTTAGGATGACTAGCCTAGTTAGTACCATAACACTTTCTTTCGAAACTATCGAAATAATACTAAATTATAGGCGAATTCTTCGTAATAGGCCACGTTATATAACTGCAACGTTTTCGTATAGTTAAGGCTTCGAAATAGCACTTTAACCTTTCCGTACCTTTTAATCGGGACAAAACTAATACCTGCGTATACCCCGTCGCTTTATACGGTTAGTTTGAAATTTAAGAACCTGCTAAAAAGGTTAAAAAGATATATTATAAACTCTACGTTCAAAATACATAAATTTCGTAAAAAGTAAAACGAAATACTTATAATGCCCCGTTATTTAATAATTACAAAACACGCCAAAACTCGTCTTACTTCTTTTAAGAATTAATTTATCTCTTATATAAGCAACTTAGTTATGGATTTAGATATATAGTTAATCTCTTATTTTAAAAACTAATTAAAGGTAATCCTTTTCTTAATTAGGTTAATTAAAACAATGTTAAAAAAAACTTTATCGGAACCTTGTTAAGAAATGCGTAATAACACTAAAATAATCTATAAACCAGACTTAAGCAAGCTTTGTAACGAATCTTTTAAGTATTCGATTCGTTACGCTTTCGTTTGCTAATACTTTTATCCGTATTAAAACCTCTACGCTTACCCCGCTTTAACCTTCGTCTAAAAGTTCTTCCCAGTAATTAACGGTTAATAAGTGTCTCATCCTTTTAATCAGAATTACTCTAATTAGCAGAGTTAACAGAGGCCTCGCAAGGGGTCGGAAATGATAGCTTAAAATTTAGTAATATAAAAAGAAAATAAATCGTGATCTAGTAATTCAAAAAGTTAACCGCTACCTCTTAATAATTAATCGTTCCGTTAATAATCTTAACCTTCTTTATCATCTAAAAAATAATTATCCAGGTTTCTACGATAAAAACCAAAGCTATATATAAATCGTTAACCCATATACCTGTTACTTTCGTTTTTAAAATGCCGTATTACTATCCTTAAACTATTATCTCTTGCTATTTTATAATCTACTCATTTAACTTCTTACTTAACCTTACGGCTTACTTTAATCGTTCTCGGTACTTCCGTTAAGTATTAATCAGAAATCTACTATCGTACACCTTACCGGATTCGGCCATTTTGACGTACTATTCCCGTAAGTTCTTCCCTAAAAAAAACTTATCTTTTTAATCGCTGGAAATACAGACTCCAAAATCTATTTCGTAAAGTCGTTAATATTTTTAGAAAAATATCGTACTTTCTATCCTTATAAATATAGGCTGTAAACTCTAAATTATAAACTTAGCTACCTTCGGTCGTCATTTTAAGGATATTTATTAAGTGTCCTATAAAGTCGATCTTTCGGTAATTCCTCTTAAAAATAAGAAAAAAGATAAGGTATTAATCCGCGTTATATAATGAATTCGTTTCTTCGGATAAAAAGCTATACCGGATTTTATAAATCTAACAAACTACGAAAATAACTAATCAAAATCGATAAAGTCCCAAATATCAAATGCGCACGCTTTCGTTTACAATTCGCTATTAAAACGGTCCCAGTCATAAATCCCTTATAAATAACGGAGGACGTCGACGGTACGGTCGCTATTATTGTTATTAAAGTATATGGAAACAATTGCTACTGATAACAGCCTATATCATCTTAGCAACAACTAATTAATTAATAATTACTCGAATTAAGCGAATAAAACTTTTAATTGTCGGATATAAGAGATGTTAGTTGCGTTATTATATTCCGCTAATTATGCAGCTTCTTAGTATGCGTACTGCTTTTCTATAGCCTAGCAACGGAACAATTATCCTCCGATCAAAATGTAGCGTTCTTTAGTTAAGGTGCTTTAGCACCCCTGGCTAGCTGACAATAACACTTACCTTGCATAGGTAATTATAAAATTCTGGTAAATAAATTAATATTTATATTCTAGATCGTCGTTTCGAATATTATTAATTGTAATAATAATAAACTTTTATTAAATACAAGGTATATATAGGTTTAAGCCTTACTTTCTAGGCTGAGCTAAATATACAGAAATTATTACGCGACATAATTTGTAAGATAGATACTATATCTAGTAAACTTTTATTAAATAAAGTTGATTTTTTTTCGTTTCTTATTATTATTTATCTTTATTCAGTTGTTTTAATATTTTTTTAAATTATGGAATCTTTTTTAAAGTTCTTTTTAATTAAATGTAAGAACACAGCCCCTTATAGCTAAGACAGGCTAGATAAGACCTTATAAATCCTGATAAGAGCGTGTGCATAACAACAAGTCGCTGATACGACCCGATAAGGGGTTCGTGGCTCAATGAGTATAAGCTAGCAATTGGTCTGATTATCTAACATTAAAAAACCATATTCGTTTTTATAATAATTCTTTTTATTATAATTAAGACATTTAATATTAAACTTATTTTTTATTTTTATTATTAAAACGTTGGTTATTAATTCATTTATTAATTTCTTTTTTTTAGAAATACCGATCAGAAATACGTCGGTTGGTAATAATTAAATTATCGATATAATCCTCTAACCATTTAATTTTTAATTTCATAAATATTTTATCTTTAATTTTGATTTTTAGGATAACATAAAAAGGACAAAATAACGCGTTTTTTAGTAGGTTAAAAACTGTTCCGAAACCGGGGAACAAAATTATATATTCGGCTGTTTACTTAATTCACTCAAAAATATATTTATTTAATCATATATTACTTTTTATTTAAATTTTTAAATAAGATTTATATTCGTTTTTTAAGTATTTATAATCGCTAAAAACCTATTTAATAACGTTCGAAAAAAATATAAAGATAATTTATTAAATGAACTTTTATAATAAATTCGAATTATAAAAGGACGTTGTAAATAAATAAATAAGAAATAATTAGTACTTTTTAATAATTTATTATTAAGCAAATTTAACAAAATTTAAAATAAAGTTTAATTTATAACCTTTAACTTTAAATATCTTATAATAAATAGAAAGTGATATAATTCTTCTTTAGGCTTAATTAAAACAGAAAAAGAAATTCGGAGATTTTTCCTTTTAAAGAAAGTATTAAGATTCTCGTTATTTATCGAAAATATTTAATATTCTTCTTTTTTAACGCTATAATTTTGCGAGCTAAAATATTTAATCGTTTCTTAATCGTAAGATTTGTTTTTCTTCTTTAATTCATTACTTAATTTTTATTTTATTTTTTTCTGTTTTAAACTTTTCAGACTGTACTTTAATAGTTTTTTAAGAGTAAGGATAAATTATGATTAAGGGTTTAAAAAAACATTTTTAAGCTCTTAATTATAATAATAAAGAATTTAATATATATATATTTTTTTTCTTTTATATCGTTTTATGCCGTATATATTATGATAGTATTTATTATTAACTCGAGTAAGGAAATATAAAAGATTAAATGAAATTTAACTTTAGTTAGGAGTTTTAATTAGTAGTTATTTTCCGAAATTTTTCTGATAATTTTATATAGGCCGATATATTTGAAATCGAGTTTTTGGTTTGGTTATTTTGTTTTGATATTTTTGGTAGTTAAAAGAATTATTTTTCTTTCCGAGAAGGTTAATTTTTTTAATTCTTTTAGGTTATAGTACTTGTTTATTTAATTGCGTACGAATTTTAATTTTGTTTTTATTTTTTGGTATAATTATTTAAGTTGTTTTAATGTAAGGATTGTTTTAATATTAACTAGTTTTCCTTTTCGTATTTTTTTATAAATTTTTAAGGTAAAATTAAAGTTGGTAATTATTAGAATCGTTTTAATATTATTATGGTAGTTAGTGTTATAAGTTAATTATACGATAAGTAATTTTTTAATTTATTTGTTTTGTTTATAATTGATATAATATCGTAGGTATATTTTTAGCCTTTAGTTAATTTTTTCCGTTTATTTATTTGTTTGTAGTTTGAAAGTATTCGACAGTTTATAGTTTAAACCGAATTGTGTTATTAAATTTTGTTAAAATTTTAAAGTAAAGGTTGTATTTTTATTTAAAATAATTTTTGCTAGTAATCTGTGTATGTTGTATATATATCGAAAGAAAATGTATGTTATTTATTCGGTATTTATATTTTTATTATAAGGTAGAAAATAAAAAAAATTTATAAATCGGTCGACGATTACGAAGATATTATCGTAATGTATACTTATAGCTGCGTTTTTTGATAAAAGAAGTTTCGTAATAAAGTTGAATATAATTAAATCCTATGGTTGTTTAGCGATTGGTAATAGTTATAATTTTTTATAAGGTTTATATTATCTGGTTTTTGCCTTAACGTAAATATTGTATTGTTGTATAATTTTTTATATAATTGATTTTATTTTAAGAAAGTAATATATTTATTATAAGCGTTTTAGGGTTTTGTGGATTTCTGGATATTTATGTAATTGGTGTTCGTATATTTTTCGTGTTAGGTTTTTTTGATGTTTTTTTGGTACGTAGATTTCATTTATTTTTTAGTTTTTAGGTAAATTATTATAAATTCGTTATATTTCTTTATGTATATTTGGTGTAAATATTTTAATGATATTGATATATCGTTGTTATAGATATCTTTTTAATATTTAATTAAATATGGTTTAATATATTTTTATTTTACGATTTTTTTAAATCTGGTCGTTTGCTAAAAGTATTTGCTTTATTATTTTTTTATTTTTTATAATAAATAATAACGTAGTTAAATTTTGAAAGGTATTTTACGTAACGTAATTATCGTCCGATTAGTTTTTTTATAGTTACGAAATAAAAGATATTTTTGTAATCCGTATATATTTTTACCTGATGTTAATTTTTTTTAAGGTAATATTTGAATTTTTTAAAGGTTCTAACGATAATTAGAAATTTTTTATCGTAAATAAGATAATTAAATTTAATACCGTATAATTTGTACGAGTAAAAAGCAATAGGATATAATTTCCTTTTATTATTTTGCTAATAAATTATTATTTTTAAAATAAAGTTTAAAATATCGGTTTTAAATTTTACTAGTTTGTTTGGGTTATATATTATTAGGACGGGTTTGTTAGTAAGGGCGTCCTTAAGTTGTTAAAAGGTTTTTTTTATAATTAAAGCTTATATAAAACGTTAATTTTTTTTAGTAAGTTTTGTTAATAGTATTATAATTTTGTTAAAATGTTGTATAAATTATCGGTAATAGTTGGCGAGTTTAAGGAATATTTGTACCTTTATAACGTTAGTAAGTATTTTTTAATTTTAAATTATGGTAATTTTTTTAAGGTTTATTTTGATATATTTTAAAAGAATAATATATTTTAAATATTTAATTTCTTAAGTATAAAAAGTATTTTTTTTTTGTATTAATTAAAAGGTTAATATTTTATAAAGTTTATAAAACTTTATAAACGTATTTTACATATTCCTTTTCTGTTTTTAAATAAATAAAGATGTTATCGAGGTAATATATAATAAAGATGTTAAGGTACTTTCGGAATATATAATTAATTATCCGTTAAAAGGTTGCCGGTGCGTTCGTAAATCCGAAAGGTATAATAAAATATTCGAATAATCCGTATTTCGTTTTAAACGTTATTTTTTATTCGTTTTTTAGTTTAATTCGAATTTGGTTATATTTTTTTCGTAAATTTAAGATTATAAATTATTTAACGTTTCGTAATTGATTTTTGATTTCGGTAATTAGAGGTAATAATGTTTTATCTTTAACAGTAATGTCGTTAAATTATCGGTAATTAATAATAAGTTAAAACTTCCCGTTTTTTCGTAAAACGAAAAATATTAAATATTTTGTTAATAATTTAAAACGTTATATATGTTTTTTCCGTAGTTTATCTTTTAAGTAATTGCAGAAAATGTATAATTTTACTTTATTTAAATTATAAATAAAATAAAAAGTAATTGTTTTGCTGTTTTTAAAAATTATTTTATAATTTTATTCGTTATATTATAGTAATTTTGTATTAAGTTTTTTTTAAAAAAGCTTTTTATATTTGTAATATTATAATAATATTTTTATTATTTATTTTGGTAGTTTTTCGGGTTATATTTATAAATTATTATTTATTTATCGAAATTGTATTTTGAAATTCGTAATAACGCGTTGTATTTTTTTATTATGTTTTTTATTTTAAATATGTTTATTTTTTTAGGTGGTAAAGTTTTTGTTGTATTTTTATGTTTATATTTGTCGTGGTCGTCGATCGAATGTTAAGATCTCGTATTTTTTTCGTTTTTCTTTATATTGGGAAATAAGCGGAAGCTTATTTAATTAATTTTTTAATCGATTAAAGGGTTATATTAGTATAATTATAGTTTTTTTAAAATTAGGTTATATCCGTTTAATAAAATAATGTCGAAATTAATAATTTGTTTTTTTTTTTTTCGATAAAAGTTTCAAGGTAATTAATTTTGCGTTTAATTTATTTGTCGTTATAAGTAAATCTTTAATTTTCGGTATTTTTGATTTTATAAGAGTAATTTTTTTTATGGTAGTTTTAATTGATTTATTATTTCCGGATTAATATAATTCGTAATTATTGTTCCATAGTTTATTATTATAATATATTAGTTTTTTTTGATTTGTATTTATATAATAATAACGTTGTTGCTAGTAGTTCCGATTGTTATATTTAAAACTTTTTTAAGGTATTATAATTTAATTTTTTTTTTCCGTTTACCTATAGTTTTTTTATAGGTAACGTTATTTTTTTAAGGTTTATAAAAGTTTTCGTAATATTTTTTTGTTCCGATTATTTTATGTTTGAAGTTTTTTTAGTTATTTTTTTATACGTATTATTTATTTTTATAATTATTTAAATTATTATTATATATTTAGTTATTCGTAAGTTTGTTTTACGAAAGATTTAATTATTTTTTCGTTTGGTAATATTATTTACGAATTATTGTTTTTTTATTAGTTGTTATATTTTTTTCGTTTTCTGAATTTTATTAATTTTTTTTTAATTGCTTTTTTATTTTCAAGTCGGTAATAAAAATTAATTAAATGCTTAAGTTAATAATAGTTCGTTAACAATATCTTTTTACCGTTTTTTGAATTAATTTTTTTTTCCGTTTAATAATTGTACTATCCGAAATAATAAAAGGGGTTTTTTTATAGGTACGATTTCCCGGGTAGCTAGTTTTATAACGTTATTTATTAATCGATTTCGTTTTTTTCCGTAAATGATCGTAAATGATGGTATTAATATTAATTATTTTTGTTAATCTTTTTTTGTTATTTAAAATTGAACTTTTATTGGTATATTTAAGTTATACGTTAATAAATTATTTTTTTTATTTTTAATGAAAATAATATCTGGTTTTATAATAGTAAATAGCGTAAATTTTTATATATTATTTTAGCTTTTTTAGGCATAGGTCCTTTTTTTATTTATAATGTTCTTATAATTATTTCTGTAAAGTTAGTTAGTTTTGTTCTTTTTATTATTATTTTTATTAAAACTGAGTAAATAGCTTTTCTTTAGTAAAAGTTTTCTATTTTAAATAATTTTTATGTTATTATGTTACCGTATACCGTAATTGGATTATGTTAATCGATTTTTTATTATTTTTCTTATTATCTTATTGTTATTTTTCGGATACGGAACTCCAGTTATTCTATTGAGATTTTTTGGGTACTTTGTATTAAAAAGCCTTATGTCCTATTTTATTATAGTTATAATATTTAAACTAAGATTAATTTCGTTATTAAACCATTTCGATTTTTATAAAACCTGGTTAAATTCCGTAAAAGGTAAGGAACCTAGTGCGTTTATTTCCTCGGTTGGTTTAATTAAATTTGTATCGTAAAATATATTGGCTTTTTTTTTTTTATCATTTTTCGAATTGTCGATTATCGATTTTTACCGCCTTAGTAATATACTTACTTAGGGAAATTGGTCGTTCGAGTTTAATTATTTTATTTTTAATATCGTTCTTTAATCCTTTGTAAAATATGTTAATTAAGGTATTATTTTTTTTTGTTTATTTATTTCGTTTTGGTTATTAAATTTCGGAATTTTATTACGTATTTAAATATTAATTTTTTTTGTCGTAATTATAAAATCTTCTATACGGCAATACGTTCCTTATTGGGGTTATCGAAATTAACTTTTAACTTTTCCTTAAAATTGGAATAATTAACGAAAAGTTCTTTAGTAAATATCTTTATATCGTTTTTTATATTCTCCAGGTAATCCCTTATAATTAATTCGAATTAATTAAATACGTCTTTAATAAGGAACGCCGTAACGGCAAGGATTTTATTTTCCGGATCGTCAAAAGCTAGGAATTATAAGTACACTTATATTTGGGTAAGAAAACCCTAAATATCAATTTTCCTATCGTAAGGTTAAAACCTCTTAACTTTAACCTTTAAAGTATTAAAATCTTTTTTAACCGTTTTTTTAAATTATAAGATTTCCGTTTCTAATTTTTTAAACTTATTTTAAAGTTATTAATTAACGGTATTTTCTTCGATATTAAGGGTTATTTTAATAATTTAGCTAATTACTTAAAATTTAACAATATTATTAAATAAAAGCTTATAACGTATAACGGTTAGGTTAATTAATTAATTATTAAACCAAATTATACGGTTTATATTAACAGTCGTATTATAAAAATTTAAATAACGAAAGTAATTTAATTACGTTTAATAATATTAAAGGTATTTTAAATAATTAAGTTATATTATAAGCTGGTATTATTTAAGTTATGAAATTAATAAATATATATATTTTTCTTAAATTATTATAGTTTATTATTTCTTAATGTAATCGTTAGTAAATAATAACGAAAAATACTTTATTACGTTTAATAGTATTTAGTTTTATTTTTACTAAGCATCCCCGGTTACGTAACTTGGCTTACTTAGGTCTTGTTTCGGCCTATTAGAACCGTTTCCGAGATTTCCCTTCCGTTAAGTTGTAACAAAAGCAATATAATTACCTTCTGTTATGCCGTAATTTATAAATATAATATATCGCTTGTTTTTAATTCGTATTTCAACCGTAATAAGTTTCTTTCGTATCGTTTTTATTATATTTAAAGCTTTTTTAAGGTGTTACTGTTTACCTTTATTCTTTTTACTAGCTTAGGGCCCTGTTACAGGTAACTTAAATCTTTTAAGCTGTTTTCGAATTATCGGATTCTTTTTCCGAATCATTTATTTTCGTTTTAGATTTATTTTAACTATTGTTTTTGTCGGCGTAATGTAACTATTAGGTACTTTACTTAGTTTTAAAAAGTTTTTTTAGTAATATATTCCGGTTCCGGGGTTTTCTAGCTTTTTCCTAAAAAGGAACGAATCTTTTTTTATATAGCTAATTATTCTTTTAGGTTTTTTATATAAACTAACTAAATTTCCAGGTTAGTAATCATTTTTTAGCAGTATTTTTCTACGGTTCTTTAAATTAATTTTTCTTATGTTTAATAATTATACCATTTATAATAACATTTGGGTTTTCTCGTAAGGCATTATTTTTTTTATGGCTAGCTTTTTGCCGCTGCTAGCTTATCGATTTCTTCCAGCGTTGCCGCTTTTCGTATATAACGGTACTATTTCTGGTTTTTAAGGTCGCTTCCGGTTCGATTCTTAAAATTAAAACCTTATCGCCATATATGCGTAATCCGCCGCGCGATATATTTTTTTTCGTCTTTATATATTTCGCAGCGCGGTCGTCGACTAACCGCGTAAAGTTTTCCGTATCAATCGGGTCCTCTTATGCACAAATCCTCGTCCCATCCTTTATATTCTTTTAGCCAGGCACTAAGCACTAACTAGTTGTTTCTCCGTCGTCGTTTCTGCTATGTACGGGTTAGTAGTTGGTCATTATTTAGCTTTTTCCACCCTTCGTACTTTTGTAGCTATTATATAACAGTAGGTCCAGCAGCTCTAGCTTCTTTGGCCTTCCTAACCCCTGCCTGGGTTAGCTTCTTTGCTTTTTACATTCCCTTCTATACCTTCAGCGGAAGATTATCGTTATCTTTAACGCAAATTATATTTATTATCCTTCGGTCGTTAGGTTTTTTCTTATGTTAGCTTCTAGGAACTAAAGCCCAATATATATGCTTCTTAAAGCTTCTGCATTTTCTTGCAATATGTCCAGGCTTACCGCAATTATAACAGGTAATGCGCTTTTTATTTTCGACTAGATGGCCCTTAATTCTATAAGTCCTAGTTAAATTTTATAAAAAGTGGAAAGTATAGAACGCCTTCGACCTTAATTAACTCTTTGGAACTTGGATTGGAAGGCGAACTGTTCTTATCGTTTTTATCATCGTTTAAACTGTCGATTATCGATTTTTACAGCCTTAGTAATATACTTATTAAATATGCTAAATCGTTTGATTTTGATAATTTCGTCCTTAACGTTATTCTTTAATCCCTTATAAAAGACGTCGATTAAAATATCGTCTTCGTTGTCGACCCATCCTACTTTAAACATAAGGTTCCTAAATTCGACGATATACTTGGAAACCGGTCCCTTTTGTTTAAGTTATAAAAAATCTTAAGCAGCTTTTCGTTTTACATATAGGTTGTCGAAATTATCCTTAAGTTTTTGCTCGAAATTAACGTAGCTTTCGAAAATTCTTTTAGTAATTATTTTTTAATCGTTTTCCATATTCTTTAGGTAATTTCGTAAAATAGGTTTAAATTAATCTAAGGCGTCCCTTTTTAAGAATCCGGCCACGACTAAAATTCTATTAACGTCGTCGTTACTCTTTTATAATCGCAGGTATATTCTGGCTTAAGTTAAGAAGTTTTAAACGCTTTTAATATCATTATACGGCTTAAGTTTTGTAATCTTAATTTTTAAAGTGTCAACCGTAAATATAAGATCGTTTAGGGTAGCAAATTATTAAGTTTGGGCCTTAAGTTGTTATATGCGTTCTTGCAGTTACTGGGCAAAGGTAACAACGGTGGCCTCGGTGCTAATCGACATTTTGATAATGTTAAATATTGCTTAAAGTTTAACGGTATTACTAAATAAAAGCTTGCAACGTATAACGGGTTATAAGCTTAATTAATTATTAAATTTAATCGTACGATTTATGTTAATAATAATATCGTAAAAATTTAAGCAATAAGATAATAATTACGTTTAGTAACAACAGATATAAATCTGGGTAATTAAGTTATATTACAAGCTGGTATTATTTAAATTATGAAAAATAATAAGTGTATATATGCTAGTTTTAGCTTAAAGCGCTTAAACGGCTTAAACCCTTAAGTTCGTTAAGCCCTTTAAGCCAGCTCATAAGATCAAGGGGCTCAAAGCGCCAAGCACCTTGAGACCTTTGAGCCGGTTACGTAACTCAAGGCCTCCATCGGAGATGTCCTCCACAACCTCCGACCGTCTGCTAACCGAGCCAAGACCTTTGGTCATAACATACGAAGGCTATAAGACTAGATGTGTCACACTTACTAGGAAGCAGCCGCACAGCTCTTGAGGGATATATTGATATCCAGGAAGCTAGGAAAACGGTGATCCCACTAGTTGTGAGTGATCCACTGATATAGGGCTCTAGGGCTCCCGGAGAGGATCAACGTTCCGAATGCTCCCTGAAGCTCCAATGGGCTCTATATGGGGGGCCTTTTTCATGACAAGATGCATATAATTAAAGAATGCTTATATTTGCTAACATTGATTCTTAGTTTTATGGTGAAATTTTGCTATCAAGTGTCGGAAGTGGGATTGTTGTATTAATGCGATGGATACTGTAAGGCTGAGGGTTGATTCCGTGCTCCCAGGTGTCCAAGTTGTCAGCTCTGCAGGGAAAACTTATAAGAAGCTGTGTACTTGTATTGACGCTCGGTTGGGATATATGAGAACTGGTAATGTTCCGCCATGGAGTAGGACCTCACCTTTGTTCGGCACTATTCAGATTCCATAGAATATATCAGCAAAGGAGAAAACATCTGGGGCAGCATAAGGAGCATAATATTGGGGCTAACTTTGGAGACTTCTCGGCGGCCGCTAATCTGCGCGAGTGATACCGCCCTCATGGCTAGACAGGTGTATAGGAATACTTAGATGTGCTGCTCTGTCAGTTGTTGGAAGTCAGAGTAACAAGGCAACACCATTTATTTGATGACAGCCTGATACTAACCCCTTGTCTCCTCCTGGGAGAAAGGTAGGGCCGTAGGAGAAAGTATCGATTTATAGACCCTCCACCGGACTAATAAAAATTCTGCTTTGTCTCATATTCTTCGATCCGTGGTGACCCCCGATCTACCCGGTTTCCATTTCCGTCATACCCCTCCCCGTTTCCTAACATGCTTATCCAATAGTTGCAATAGCGATCCCACCATTCCTAATCTCCCAGGGTCTTTCTCGCTCTGTCTACCATGTCCTTATGTAGCAAACGGTCGTTTCGGTCCCGGAGTGCGAAAGGATGGTCTCTTAGGAACGCCGCCCTTGCATTGCAATGTCTTGGTATAGTTAGTATTATGGCCACCATATATTAATAGAGCAACTGGTAACTTACCTTGTTGCCAAAGCGATCCCCTATTGGCTCAGGCGTTTCAAGTAGTGTATGTTCTCGAGTGATAGGTTGTCTTGGTTTCTCTGGTCCGACATTGCCTTCTGCTCCTCGCTCAACGTGACTAACTGACTACGCCTTGTTTTGTTGAAGTCACTGATGTCCCGATTACATTCTTTGTAGTAGTCGTAGGCTACTTGGGACCACCTGTCCGGAAGACGTGGGGGGAGATATTCGAGCCTCCGGTACCAGTGTTGACGGTAGTATTCGTATGCTTCGTTACTTGACATGAAAGGTTCAAAGGCGTAGTCTGGTACAATATATGGTGGCTCGATTGGAACGGGTGTTGAAGTGGACATTGTGATTTCGTTACAATCTTCTTGTCGTGATCTATAGCCTTGTGACCAGCTTGGTGACATGGCAGGAGCAATAACACGAAGGGAAAGGGATTGGGAAGACGTTCTAGCTCAGGAATATCAGACATTTCTTATTACGTATGTGTTGTTTATAATTTGCATTAAGGTTGAACTTGGAATTAAGGTAAAGTATTGTAAAGTATGAAGAGTAGAGTAGCCTTTAATGAAAGTTTAAGCGGGTGTATATGTCAGCCCGATTCAACCTTAAAGCCTAGACAACCTAGATATGGCATCTTTACCTCCCGAATACCACTGCTATCGAACTCATGAATGTATGTATATCCGGATAGCCAGGTGCTTACACTGAAGAGGTTTAGCCGGGACGTTATTGTGTAAGGGAGTTCTACTTAGCTTTCCAATGGCGGTTCTCACGATTCAAAGCGTGGGAGTTTCCAGGTGAGAGTTATACGTTATGTTAGATTCGATTCCTAACAGTGCTAGTTAGTACTTTGTGCCAATTAAGCTAATCGGAAAAGGTTACATAAGGTGTGGAAAGTGATAATTGACTGACTAGAATTGCACTCTAAGGAGTGGTGGCTAGGGAGCTCTCTATATTCTGTGGGCTCTTCAGAACAAGGCTACTCCGGGGCGCTTGGAGCTTTGATGACTAACAGATACCCCTCTTCTACGACATAGTCTATTGGTCGTAACTACTGTTGTTTCGAATCAGAGTGTTCTAGCCCCACCAAACTTCTGAATTACACACTTTTTTTTTGTGCAACACAACCGTTCAGTTTGAATATACCGGACTTCAAAGCGATATATCTTGACAACTAGAAGGCTGCTAATTTACAGCTATATATCATTATGTAGCCCTCGTCGAAGGCTACATTGTGATATATAGCTGTAAATTAGGACCCTCCTGGTTGTTAAGTATATCGCTTTAAAGCGTATATTCGAAGTTGAATGTTGCGTTGAAAAAAAGGTGTGATTCAGAAGTTTGGTGGGGATAGGACACTCTGATTCGAAATGACAGTATCTTGTAGCGCTGTTAGATGCGGCTCGGAAACTTTCAGCACCACTTACTACGTCGTAGGGGTAAGTTAAACATCCTAGTTAGGTACTCCCCACTCATCTAACCTATTCAGGACCTAACATTTCTCATACAGATACAACACAATTCGATAAAGTTACGGAAATATCACTACTTTCGCTAATACAACGGTTAATCCTTCAGTTCTTCGTATACCACCCATCAGCAGCAATCACATCCTGACACCGTTACGGCATAAAAGCTAACAACTTTCGCAACCAGGCCTAATCAACAACATCCTAAGCCTTTTAAACGTAGGCTTTAATCTAACGATACGTTACCTTCCTAACACCCGCCCACCCATACTTATCTTCGATATAATCCTTCATCCAGTTCCACACCGTTTCGATAAAGTTAAGGTCCGGCGAATTCGGAAACCAGGTAATAACCTTAATCCTTCGAAAAGCGAATTCCTCTTAAATAACCTTCGCGCCATAAGCTACAGCGCCGTTTTACATCAAAAGCAAATTTTCGCCATCCTTACGATAGCACTATTAAATCCATTCGTCGATAAAAAAAAAAGATATACTTACGATACGTTTCTAAACAAATAATACCCTAATCCTTCTCCCAAAAAATCCCAGGGCCTTTACCGGTTGCCCCGGAGAAACTTCCCCAGAACATCCAGCCCTATTTCCGTTTCGGCTTATCGTCGACACAATCTAGGTAATACTCTTCGCCTACGCGGCGCGTACAGTACTATTAACGATAAGTTACATCGTTAACCCAGGTTTTGTCGGTCCAAAGGATTTGTTCCTATTATTCCATAATCCAGTTAACGTAAAACTCGGCCTATTCGAAACAAAATATGCGGATATCCTTATTAATCGGGGGCTTCTTCCGCGCAAATCGACGGCGGAAACCCAGCCGCCGGAAGGAAAAACGAATAATATATAAGCCGTACATCCCATCTATAAAACTTATAAATACCTTAAAGTAAGTTATAAAACGATAAACCTTCGAAGCCGTAACGAAAAACTCCGGGACGTAAAAAAGCTTCCCATTTAATACGGGAAAACGCCCTAACCGAGAAATAAGCTTAGCATCCTTAGTTCATACGGCGGTCTTAATTTGGTCCGCCAAAAAGCTTGTAATCCTTGAAATCTCGGAAATAAAAAAAAAGGCATCATAATAAAAAGTTCGGCAGCGTTACCTTTCGTCTTCTCTCAGCTGCCTAATCTATACACCTTTAGGTCGGGGCATATTAGAAAAAAAGCCATAAAAAATAAAGAACATTCGAAGCAACCGCCGCTATACATCGCTAGCTTCGTTAATATAGCTTTAATTCGGAAGAAATCGACCGGTAACATCGTCATTTAAAGTCAATAGTAACAGCTTCATTCGGAAACAGTCAAACGGCTAAAGGTTTAAACGGTAACGCTAAGGATGTATACGCGTAATAACGGCGGCATTGTATATCCGTAAAGTTTATAGGAAGCTAGCTGCCAATTAGTATGGAGATTAGCGTTGGTATGGCCCTAGGGACTACCTGACAAGGATGTTTATATTCGGTCTCTTACTCAGTACCCTGGGTGATTTTCGATTTTGCTAGTGGGTCGATCCCCATCTTTTTGCGATGCACCCAATTAGCAGCCATCAATTTTTTTCAATTTTGCTGAACGCACGAATATAAGTTTTCAGCTACGAAAGAGGTACTGAAAGGATTGTGGGTCGACAGCTGATTCATTTTGATTCGTCGAATTTTCCGACCTATGTAATATTATCATCAAAAAGGTCATTAAGTAAGCCATTCTGAAAGGTTACGAACTGCACCTTAAAAGCACCCAGCTTCGAATTCTTAACTGAGGCTGCTAGATCGGCCCTACAAGATAGTTTCTTAATACGACCTACATCGCTCCTCTAACCTATCTTATACTTTACCTCAGCTAGCTCAGGCCTCGCTCGCTTGTAGCTTATGTACTACTTTTTTTTAGCTAATCAGAGTGCGTATCCCCGTAACAAGCGAGCGAGGCCTGAGTTGTTGTTATGCGGATAGGGGTCCCGTTTGTTACGTTTTTAACAAAATTATTAATTTTCTTTTAATTTCTTTTAAAAATTTAAAGATTTATATAGAAAAAAGTTATTACGTAGTTAATTTAATCCCGATAAATATGAAACTTTATATATATATCGAATATAAGCTAATATATATATAAGAATTTTTTTAATTTTTTTGGATTGAAAATATAGGTAATACGGCTAAATTTGAGTTTGGAAAATAGGCGACCGTAACGTTTTTATAGCTGTGATAGCACAACTATCGGTCGTATTATCGTGTACCGGGTTTCCTTAGTATATTTGATATAAGAAAAGCCCGTTTAGCAATTTTTTCGGCCGTACGGGTTATGGTTATTACGTTGTAATTATAAGAAGGTTGGGGTCAGTTAAATCCGGAACGCCTTTATGGTTACGATAACGTAACCATTACGTATATTATTTTGCTATAGGCTTTCTAAAGGTAATTCCGTATAGAAGAAGCTTATCCAGCTATTTTTTTGGCCGTACGGGTTATAATTGTTATGTTGCAATTATAAAAGCGTTCCGGGTTAAAGGTATATATTAATCGGAAATTTTTATTTTATTCTTTAATATCTTAATCAAACTAATTCCGATTTAAAAGTTATATATATAATGAAAAAGCCCTTTTAAAACTGGATATAAAAATATTTTTTGTTATTTTTTGAATTATTTGTTATTATTATTTTATTTATAAATTTCTAATATAGATTTTGAAAAATTTATATGGGAACGTAGTAAACGGAGCCAAAAAATCACAACTTTTTATTAGGCCCTATTTTTGAGGTTTGTGTTTTTGTGTGTCCTTTTTGTGGGTCGGTACTTAGAATACAGCTTTTTGCAAAGCCCTTGCCACAGCTGCGCCGCAGGCGCAGCCACAACCTTAAAAATAGGTCCTGATTCTAATGAGGCAACTTATACTTAGATGATCTTCGACAACTGTTTACAACAACTACACAGGACATTTACGCTCGTACATTGCTAATATGGATTTACTTGATCAAGTACGCTCAAAAATGGACGATTCACTCTTCGACCTTGCTGTAACGGTAATTCGGATTCGCCAGCTACGCGCGCAAGGATTCGATGCAGCAGAAACAGAAAAGCAAGTTCGATCCATTTTGGATTCCCTCCCACCCATTGTTAATTGGCGATCCACAAGTATTCTTTCAAGCGACGAAATTACCCTTACCGCCGTACTCCATCTTATCAACGAGGTCGAAGATTTTATTCATCCTTATGCTACCGTAGCCTGGGAAAACGTACTAGAATCTTCGCCTTGTCCATCTAGTTGTCCATCTATAAAACTTCTGCAGCTACGGAAGGACGAAGAATCAGCATTTCAAGAAGCTTTTTTCCATTTCGAAATATACTGCCAGGCTTTCTTCTTCAACGATAAATTTTTATTCGACCGAGATTTCCGCCTACGCATGGATTTCTTTGACAGATTCGACCAGCGGTGGTGGTACCCGGGTGAAGAATGTATTAATAGCTTCTACTCGGTCCTGCATTTCGTATTTTGGCAGCACAAAGTCATCCTTCATGGCGTTACAAATGATCTTATGAACCAAGCCCACCGGGGTCCGGACAGCCATCTTTTCGAGCAACAGGCGGTAACATCCTCTGAAAGTCAACAAATGGAGGACGATAAGTTTGACTTGGCGGGATTTCTCCAGAGAGGAAGGCAACAAGAGGACGGATATCTCCATTACTTAACATCCCAAGGTCTACAGCTCCTAAGTCGACTAATTAGCATGACGGCTGTAGAAAGACGAGACTATACCATCACACAATTCACACGGTTTGCATCAGGCCACCAAGAATGCATTCAGCTACGAGGTCTCAATGTGCATTATCCACGATGGAACCCCCCATGGAGACCGTGGTTGTACTCAGATGTATTTGCTGGTGTGGAGTGGTATTATGCCCCATGTTTTTGGGACTCTACACGTCTCCACGAAGCGAAGCGCTATATCATCAAAGCTATGGCAAAGGGAGGGTTTTCGACAAGCTAGGAATGCAGAACCTCTGATTAAAGAAAACTTTGAATGTGCGCCGTACACTATTAGTCGAAACGAAGGGGCCGCCGGATAATAATAATAGCTTTGACGGCAAACAAATGCCCAGATGCTAGCATGGCGGAGGAGGGGGACGCGCCTGTTACCTCAGCCAGCTCAGGCGTCCCTGGCTTGTTTTCCAAATGTACTGCGGTATCACGCTAAAAATTAACCAATCAAATCCCATAAAACCGTAACAAGCCAGCGAGAGCAAACCTCGCCAGGTGCTGAAGTCTTTACGACATGCATACCGTCGATATGAAGCTGGACCCCAACTTCACGAAGCTTATCAAACAGGCGGCCGCGGGATTTTAGGTCACCTGTCGGCTAGCTGGGGTGCGGAGCACTCCCCATATACGGAAAGGTCACCTTCTGATCGGCATATATATGTTCCGCGGCTAAGCTACTTAAAGCTGTACGCGTGATATAGCACACGTAACTAGCTGAATACAACTACACAACTGATGTCCCCTATATCTGACAATTAAGGGTCTCAGACACACTCCACTAATATAAGTGGAGTTCTACCGCAGCTAAATGGCCTGCAGCTCGCGCAACCACCCAAAGGCTTCAAGTTCGATCCAAGCAAGGAGTACTGGCCATGGAGTAAATGCGTTAGCAGCCATAAGATGGTACCATGAGAGGAATACCAGTTACTACCTGATCGGTAGCAACTGAGGGGCTGTGTCAGATAAGTAGCAAGTTAAGAACTTGCACTCAACGCTTAGATAAGCTTATCGCAAATGATCTTTTGGCGCAATGGCTAGCTGACATCACCTCCTTTAACTTCTACTTTTCGGCGCTGGCAGTATACTTTACGCGATATCGTAATTTAAAAAACGTTAATATCGGGATCGTAAAGGGAAACCGAACTTAAGCGAAAAATTTCTAAACGATCGGCCATTTTTTAAATATATTACCGTTACGTTTTCAGTTTTAACTTAATAAATTTGTTAATCACGTAAATAAGCGATTACGCGGTCTCGCGTTTTTTACCTTAATAAATACGCGGGTTTTATATAATATATTTCTGGATTACCTAAATATACCCCGGTTAAATAATACTTACCCGTTATTCTAGGTTACCGTAAACTACCATTTTTATTAAATCCGCTTATGATCTAACGGGCAATACGTGTTAATATAACCGAGTTACAAGACTGGATTATGCGTTAATTAATTCCTTAGATAAGTCGTATCAAAGAGTGATTTACAAAATGGGGAGAGAGGTTTGGGATGCATTTTACGTTACAATGGATATTAAGACGAACATTAGTGTGAGCCTCCATTAAGCTTTTAAGCGAGAGCATATCATATATTTCTGCCCCTATGTACTTGGGACGCTCACTACCTGTGTTTTCCTCATTTTATGCTACTTAGCTTCAAGCTCTATCGGTATCTTCAACCACATTAATATGATAAGGGCCACCGGCGCATGCATGGAGAAGTCTTGAATGTGGTACCATGTATAAACAATCTTTCTTCAGGTCCCATAAAAACTCGATTCCAATATCTAAGGCAATATTGGGCAGCAGTAGAAGCGTTTCGTGAGCGCGAACATCAAATGGCTTAACTTGATGACTAATCCATCCATACTCTAAAATTTCCGCACCATATATATATCTATATGTAGGAGGGATCTATATGGATGAGGACTCGCGACATTCAGACATATCGTTACGCCGAGATGGTCTGCTGGCTAAGCCACTTTAGAAGGAGACTCGGCTGTGGGACCTGGCGAAGTATGGCCACGCATTTGGTTTTGTGAGGAAACGACTCGCTTGACGGCATCATCAAGATCCTCGTTTCGTAGGCCCAACAGGCCCATCGCGAACCCATCACGTCCTTCCCAATTGCCATCAATCGCGCCCAGAGCGAAGACAAGATCCTCGATAGCCTCTGTATTTCCAGCATCGACCTTCTCCTTGTGCTCCTTGATGAACAGCTCCGAATCATAGTGTCTCACGTGCCATTTAGCGCCCGTGGCCCGTTCCAGCGCAGCCAGGACATCGAGCTGCGAGACACAGAAGCTCTGGATGAAGAGGACCCGGTTCCGCGTTTGTTCCTCCTCACGCAACACCGTGACGACGGCCTCCGCGACGCGCCCCAGTGTTGATGTGGAGCTACGCACCCGACCGCCGTCCAGGATATCCGCTGTCCGAGTCGCGAGATCGAAGTGCAGGAAGTTCTCCCGGAGACCCCAGTCGAAGAAGTGCCCGCAGACGATGCTGGTCCACGAGAAGGTCCCGGACGGCCTCTCGGCGGCGAGCTCCTGTAGCCTCTCGCGCACAGCCGTCTTGCGCTTGAATAGCGGCACGAGCTGCTGCGCCCGCGCGCTGCTCGAGTCGCAGCTGCCGTAGTCGGCGGGGATTACGCGCGACACCCCGGCCACGGCAGCGGCCTTGGCAATGCGGATGTGCGCCGCCCCATCCTTCAGCGGGAAGGCCACTACGACGGCATCCTCCCCCTCGAACGCGGCCCGCAGGCTCGCGAGCGAGAGATCGTCATCTACCGTCTTGATTGGCACTTCGGTGCCGGCGACGAACGGCTTCGACCTCGAGGATTTCCGCTGCACTGCCGTGATGCTGAATAATCCGGCTGAGACAAGGCTTTCCAGGAGCACTGTGCCGAGGTTGCCCGTAGCGCCGACGAGGCTCACTTTCTTGATGGCCATCTCGGTGAAGCCGGGGAACAGTCCCGTCAAGCCGGGCGCCGGAGGATAGCAGAAGATATGGTCTAAAGGGTAATTCGCCCTTTGGCTTCAATGCCTGACATACGCTGAAGTTAGTCTTCTTCCACTCGGTACGGCTTTTCAGTCTTTGCCCGAAGGAGGCACGATAGCCCTACCATAGTATGACCTTGTCATCGCGATGGGTCACTTCCGGGCAGACCGATTTTACTAGTGGGTACTGAGAACTTACCGTTTAATGCAATAAATACATTTAGCGGCCTATGGCGTAGTGGGTCTTATATCGAAATATGCACCAAGCGGCGTCCTCAAGGCGATAATACTGTGAATCAATCGTTTCTCACTTCTGCCTTTTACAGCTGGACAGCCCATAGTTCGATATTTACCAAAGGGATATTGAGATTGCAATGGATTACAACTCTGTGGCGGCTAAATTCATTAACGGACAATACTCACTCCTTCCAAGCAAACCCGTAATGTGAACCAGTTGAATGAGTAAGAGTTGAGTTGCCAGATAACGTGTTGCGTTTCCCAAGTTGCCCTTTACAGATCCCATTCACTTACCGAACCCATTGGCGCTTGACTCGGGCGCTACCCAGGCGCTACTCAGGCATTGCTCAGACACTGCTCAGACACTGCTCTGGGCAGTTCGGGCAGTTCAGAAAAGCGATTAAGTTCGGTTTAGACAATCAGACCCCCCTTTACAGGTTAGCTGATAAATAAGCATTTCCATGCTTTTGGCGCCAAGCCCAGAATGCCGCTACTTACAACTGCCTATTGTGACGGGTTTCTATTCCCAATGGCAGCTTACCCTCAGGAACATCCCCCGTATGCCCGCACTGGTTCCGATCATAACGCTTGGTAGCAGGCGGCGTCACCCCAATTACCATACTCCAGCCTACCCACCCTCGATTCCACGACCGCCCCTTCAAAATTCCTCTCCGATCTATAATTGAAAGTATCGCCAAAACACTAGTGATGCCGTCCATCCGTTCGAATATTTCCTTTTCCTCGACACTCCACCCTCCGGAAATGCCACAAATAAGTACTTCTCCCCAGAAAAGGCCACGTCCATCGTCCCGTATGCGGGAGAGAACCACACACACCCCTGGATAGGCCGACTAAGAACCCATTTCCAGTCATGATAAACGGGTGGCCGGTCGGTAGTTCTCGGTGGCCTGACAGGCTCATCGAGCTCTGGCTCTGGCTCTGGCTCCGGTTCGGGTTCGGGCTCGGGCGTGCAAGGCGGCTCAATGGCTTGGTTATGCCACGGATCGATGCGCCACTGGATGCAGTTGTTGCTCAAGGTCTCGCCGCGCTTGCCGACTGAGGTGGTCGTATCGCAGGAATCGATGATCTGCATGAACTGGTCCTGGCACGTGCCCAGGTCTGCTGTCCATTGGTAGTTCTCCAGCAAGTCGATGGAGGCGATGACATTCAGCCCGGCTTAGTGGACCGGTTCCCCCCAACGACGAGGTGAGGGTGCGGAAGATACCGCTGCGCAGGGTGGGCCCGCGCCACAGGTTGCAAGCGGGAGAATGCGGCGACGACTAACACGTCCCGCTCCGCGGGTGGCCCTCGTGGTAGCATTGCACTCGGTCTTGGCTGGGCCTGGGTTCTTCAGGCGGTAATGGCCCCGGTCCGGGCCCGGCGGTCGGTTCGGGTCCGCCTGGATTGCCGGGGTTGGCGCCTATTAGCAACGTTAGTTCTTTCATGGTTCGTTCCTCGATAGTTTATTTACCTGGGTTGGTAGGCCCCGGCGGCATCCAGAGACACTCGCTGGGATCGGGCGTTTCTCGGTTCTCTTCCTCATTGCCTCCGCCGTCTGTTATGGCTTATGAAAGGTGCGTGTATACTGAATATCGTCATCAGGAGACTATATTGACTTGAGGAAAGGAAACTACTGTACGACCGGCTCTGCAACCACGTACTGATATAGTGGGGTGCCTGAAGCTGCCCCACCAGGGCAACCAGCCACCATAACACAGTCTCCCAAGGGTGGTCCACCGCCGGCGTGGGAGGACACTGCAATTTAGGGCAATAAAGCTGGCCACAATTAGTGTCAGTGCATGGTCCGTCCGGAGGACAATGCAGTCGGCCGTCGGGACACGGTATCCGATACGGAGTGACGGTGGGACGAGGTGGTAAGCGATTAGAGAAGGTGAGAGAGGGGAGCTCGAAGCCCGGTGGCTCCCGGGGGGGAAAGGGGGAGGGGGTTGTTCCGGGCGGTCTCGTCGTCATTGGTGGTTATCTGTCACGGTACGTGATTGGGGCCACTCCGTCGTCTCGTGCATCTCGACGCCGACGGTGGCAACGGGCGATTGCGTGGTTGGGGTGCCCGTCGGCTCGGTATTGCCGATCACCGTGGTCGACACCCACCAGACTGATGGCACGAGCGGGCTTCTGGTGAGCATCGTGGTCCAGCCGTCCTCGCAGATGGTGATGACCGGGTAGTTCCGGCTGACGGTGTACTCCGTGTAGGGGAGAACACCATGCCTCTGGACTCTCTTCTTTCCAGATCTCGGGAGAGCCAGACGAGGTCGGAATTGTCTGGATCGTCTCCTCCTCCACCACCTCTGCCGCCGCCAACATTTGCATCAAAATCCACGGACCATATGATAGTATCACCCAAACAGAGTGAATCCGCCGGGGTAGTTTCAAGAGCCTGTTTTGGTAGTTAGCAATACTGAAGGGCATTATTGATAACTTGGTCCAGCAGAAACCTACCATAGTCTCTGCGTCGTCGAAGCCAACCCAGCTATCGCCGTCATAGCTCATATATTTTACCAGAGCAGTCTCGTTGAGATTGGGCTGGTAGCCGTAGGGGTTGATCATCGACCTGATCTCCCGATTAGAAAGAATGCCCTCGAAGGCAGTATATTCGCCGGCCGCGCCAGGCCCAGTAAATTTGCATTCACCCAGATTGCAGCAAGAGGGATCTTCTAATTTATACATGAGTCCGTAATAGGCGATTCCCATAACCACTTTAGCGGGGTCGACTATGTCGAACCGAAGAGGCTCCATGTTTCGCCATATTTCTGTAAAATCTGCGTGCGAATGAACGTAATATGCTATCGAAGTCCCAAAACCTTAGTCATTTACCTCTCTGTCTTGTTATTCTAAGAAGCGGACGACTTACCCAATACTTTGACGTCCGTATCCCAGGGTTCATGCAGGTCAAAAGACAACCCACCCCCCACTGTCCCACCCTCTCAACGGGCCACCTGATTTTTAAAGCCATCACCAACTTGTCTCTTTACTACAAATGGAAATATCTCAACAACCACTCAATCAATTAACTTCATACTAAATTGGTTAAACAATTATATAATCCACTTTACGATCATCGTGGTTAATAGCTTAAGGTAAAACCCCCCTCGACGCCCCAGCCCCTGAACGAGCCGCGATTTCTAATCTAAAATTTCAAGATTACTAATTTTTTAAAACGTAATTAAAATTCGAAAGTAAATCGCAATATACATATATATATATAGCCAGGATAATGTAGCGTCTTTATCCATATATAAATTAAGTAGGATTTAAAAATACTAATAAATTCTTTTTTAAAAGAAAAAAAATTAAATGAGAAGATTAACTATAATATATTAAATATTTAATTAATAATATAAAAATTATAATTTTAACATTTTTATTTATTTTTCATATTAATAGAAACGTTATAAGAAAGGTAGAGAAATATTATATTTTATTTTTATTTTTAAATTAATACTTAATAAATTACATAGAAATCTAATAGGCCGTTTTTGTACCGTTATTTTATTTTATTATTAATTATATTTTTGATTTCGAATCTTTTTACGATATAAATTTTGTATGTATATTTTAACTTTTCTTTTCTTTTAATTATTAATATGCGATTTCGTTGATTTTGTATGGGAAATCGCGGCTCGTTGGGGGGCTGGAGCATAGAGGGGGGTTCCGCTTCGGCTATCAAACCCAACTAATCAGCATAAGATTGCATCTCACGGGGCTTAAAGCTGCGCAGATACCAATTGCCAGGGGGAAAGGGTCAGCGATAACCAAAAGCGATCCCCAACGCAGCCCTCATTTCCTTAACAAGAAGCAGGAGATTATCAGCATCGCCCGGCGTGTCCCCCCTCTTCGCATCCACGTGATATTCTCAGTCGAGATTTGCGCCCTTGAAAGCCATACTCCATGAAAGCGATAAGGGATCGGATGAAAGTTGCTCGGTTAGCTTGCGTCGGCACCACTAGCAAACAAGGTCAGTCATTCATGGTAGCGCAACGCGAGCCCTCTCACGTGCTATTATTCCAGGCATGGCGGAAAGGGCCAGTGTCCGAGAAACTCCACCCGCCAATGGCGACCCAAGTCTGGCGCCCTTTACCAGCGAGCGCAGTAAACTCCGAATACTGCGGCACGTCGTTCTCGTGCATGGCGATAATCCCAAATGTAGCCGGGTCGGAAATACAAAAGCGTAGAAAAAATGCGTGAGGCCTCGGGTGTTGATCTGGCTCGGTCGCATCTTGTCACATTTACGCTCCCACGCATTCCATCACTGATAAGCCACGTGCCTTCCGGATGAAGCTGAAGTACCCCCCGCGGGACGGAACAGGCTTCGTGGCGCAGGACCCGTAGCCTTCCTGGCATGGTGTTACGCCGTACTGCGGTTCTGGGTCGATGCAGTGAATGATCTCGCCGCCGCACCAGCCGTAGTACGAACAGCACAGGTTAAGGCGCATGGCGTCTCGTCGTCTGCCAAATCGATGCCGCACATAGCCTTGGTGCCACAATCGGAGATACAGTCGGCGCCCCATTGGACCTCCTTGAAGCCGCATTTGCCGCTCGTGTTGCAACAGCTTTCGTCTTTGCATGGCGAGCCCAGTCCGCATTGGATTGGACCGTCGCGCTTGTGTAAAGGCGTCAAGGGGGAGAAGCCGATCTCCAAGGACGGCTCTTCGTCCCCTGGACTTGGATCTCTTGTTTACATGCCTCGTGGTGTGTGAAGGCGACCGCTGTTGGATACTTCTAGAATGAGACGTGACATTTAAGGCGTCCAACGGTTTGTCCGAGAATATACTCGGTGCCGATGCTCAATAAGTCGATGCGGTCCGTGCCGAAGGGGATTGCCTGATGAGCGCCGCTGAGGTGAGATTTGCTGAATGGGGCCAAGTGCTCCGCTGCTAGAGGACATATCCCACCAGTTGCTTGTACGCGATGTCAAATACCAACTCTACTATGAAGGGGCGAAACAATCAATATTGTTTGAGTTTTCATAGCAGG
The DNA here is from genome assembly GCA_004155055.1 of Monosporascus sp. CRB-8-3. Taxonomy (NCBI): domain Eukaryota; kingdom Fungi; phylum Ascomycota; class Sordariomycetes; order Xylariales; genus Monosporascus; species Monosporascus sp. CRB-8-3. Next base: position 90,671 of record QJNZ01000044.1, read on the forward strand.
CTCATCGCTTGGTGCTGTACGTTGCTCTAATACCTTTGATGCCAATCTCTTTTGACCACGATCGCTTTAAGGCGCTTGGCTGCGTTGGTTCCCTGGAGGGCTCTTGGCTAAGCTGAAATAAGCCTGCAAGATGAATAGTGCCCTATTGGTATTGATAAGGTACTATTTGGCGTGAGTCGGACAGGCCCAATGCATGCATGGCAGTGCACGGGTTCATTATAGATCTGGTCTATGCGTCGTTAAAGACTATGCGGTGTAGAAGACTGGGCAGTATATTTGTATGGTGGGCTGCAGCACACACACACTGTTAGCCTGGACGCTCCCATAGCTGTTGCTTCCTCAAACCGCCATACGTCCAACACATTTGCTTACATAAGTGTTGATTACGCACATAAAATACTCAGGAAATCAACAATAACTTGGAGCTTGAAATATCTAACTGCCCACATACTCTCTGCACTCCTGTATATGCTTAGTGCAAGAGTGCGGGGTGACAATGCAAAAGGGGGGGCATCGAGGCTCTTTCAAGGCCTCTGTCAGCGTCCCTAGTTGTGTTCTTTCAGTATTAATAGGTGGTTGAACTTGTCCACTGCACCGGCCGTTCTTGACGCGCACACTGCACCTGTCTTATAACTCCCTAGGTACTTGGAAGTTTGAGCCGGCGAGTCTAGTTGCGGCGTTACCATGGAGGTCGTAGGATACGTTCTATCTTCGCAATCTATTGCCGCTACAGTGTTCGTTTACCTTATGACTCTGGCCTTTTACTGGCTGTATCCGGACCCACTGGCTAGATTCCCTGGCCCGAAGCTTGCTGTTGTCACACGCTACTACTAAGCCTACTACAACATTGTTCAGAACACGTTCAAAATAGCGGAGATGCACAATAAATACGGCAAAGTTGCTGAATGCTTATTTTTCTAAAGCCAGGGTGGCCGGCAGATGTGGCGTTTTACTAAGCATATTCGCTGGTACGGCCCCATTATGCTGGCCGTGCCCAAGGACTTTCTTATCAAGAACGCCGACGAGAACACGGCCAACTTTATGCGCTATGTCAATGTAAGTCCACCATCAGTCATGCGCAAACACGTGCCTTACTAGTTTAGGGTATTCTGACAGGCAAGTGAGGAAGACACCGAGCGCTTGCTAAAGGAAGCGGCCTCGTCCGCGCCGGACGATAAATCCCCACGTACCACCGTGCACGAGATTGTGAAGTCGGGCCTCGCGTCCGAGGACAAGACGCTTAAACGCGTTTTCAGCGACGTTGCAACTGTAAACGGGTGCTGGCTTCAAAACGATGGCCAGCGTTCTCAGCTGGTAATTTATCATGTATTCAGCGATGCCGAGATACTCGGATGGGTAAGGACCGAGCCCACCAAAGTAAGCGCTGAGACTCCCCCCCAAGGTTACGCGATCGAATTACGCATGCTCGAGCAGCTGCCCTACCTAACGGCGGTACTGGTGGAGGGCATGCGCCTAAGCCCTGCCCTCGGCACCCGCTCACAACGCATTGCTCCCGACAGGGATCTCGTTTACAGCCAGTGGCGCATCCCTGCCGGCACGCCCGTCGGCGTGACCACACTGTTAATGCACATGGACGAAGATCTATGCCCCAATCCAAAGCGGTTCGAACCGCAGCAGTAGCTAGACCCCGAGGCGCGGAAGAAGGCCGAGAAGACGTATGCGCCCTTCCCAAGGGGGTCAAGAATCTGCCTCGACATGCAGTACGTTTTTGTTTTCTCTCCTTACATTCCATGAGTTCCTATGCTACCCGGGCGATCTCTAGCCTTGCATGGGCAGAAATGTACTTGGTCGTCTCCGCACTTGCACAGAGGTTTGGCTTCGATTTCAGGGGTTTGACCGCGGACCATTTCGAGTTTGGGAATGACCAGTTCATTATCGGCACCAAGGGCAGGGCCATTCTGGAGGCGCTTCTCGCGTCACAACACTTGAAGACTATTAAGCTTGCTTTGCGGACCTGTAGATGAGCTTTTGATAGTGGAATGGAGAGGTTCATAGAATGTTGAAATAAGGTTAATCTCTAGTACGGTACTAGTAGCGGTCTCGTCTCCATACCCGCAATTTACTACAGATTAGCGCGCCAAGGGCCCACTCTCGGGCCCACCGAAGCCTACAATCGAACCCTTGTTTTATTTGTAGAGGAGCCCAGGTAGGTCACCTCCCTAACTTAGCCTGTTATAGGGGTACAAAATTCTTTAGCAAGGCTGATTGGTGATAATGGACGTAAAGTATTGTTCGTCGCAAGGAGGTAAGCCTAAGTCTGCTTATTACAAATTCATAACGCCATGCCGTTCGACCATATGTTTAGCTGAAGGGAAGGCATTCCAGTATGTTGCAATGCCTTTAGAAAATTCAAGGCTGACCGTCGATTATACACATCGTAAGGGCTCCCCCTACAATGAGACAAGGATTTGACTATCCAGAGTCCCGGAAGACAAACATGACACGTACTAGGTATGCCTAATTGCGACGCCTAGCGCATACAAATATCGCAAGTCTATTGGGGGCATGGGACATGGCATTGACAACAGGTTCGATTGAAGTACCACTTTTCTTCCCTCTCACTCGTGTTGTCGCCCGGGTTGAGAGGAATGGAATAATTGGGTGGGGAATGGCTTTTAGAGTTCGAAGGTACTCAATGGCATCCAATTTCGGGTAGTTGATATCCCGTGGTTTTGAACCGCCTCACCAGTCGACCCCTTAGTAAAATTGCCCGCCCTAAGAGGTCGCTCAGCTCCCCCAGCATCAACGAAACCCCAAACAAGACCGAAAAGCTCCTCGTCTCACACTAGGCTTTCATAGCTCTGCAGGTGTCTAGCATGCAGCGTCTTTAATATATTCAACAAACGAAATGGTCGCAGGTTATCTAAATTCATAATACCTCTTTATTTAATTTAGCTGTATTTTGCAATTGGATATAATAAGCCTTAAAATGGCTGATATCACAAGTTATTAAAGAACGAAAAGCCAAAACTAACGAGGATTGGTAGGAATAGCACGCAGATGTATATTTTATTTGACGGATTATTCTCCGGATTTAAAACGATTTGATCAAACCATTAGGTCTTTTTATTAGGCCAAATGGAGCCAATGAAACTGTTAAATAAATAAAATACCGTTGGATTTGTTGGAGACGCTGCTGGCACACTTGCGCCATCCCCAATCAGGCTGATTTGTTTCCCCTTGCCTCTTGCTATGTTTTTGACTACCTTCGCATCCATGGGCGAAGAGGACTCAATTACACGAATGCCATTGATCTGATCCGCTTCTTCATCGACCTCGTTTTCGCCTGCATAAGGAGACCCGCGTATGTTAGTAGTATGAGCTTGTATATTGGACGCTTCTGTAGCGTTTATTGCTTACCTATCTCGAATGTGCTTTTCCCCCGGTTGACCGGCCCTTCTTGTTTGGTTTGTTCATCGTCACTCAAGTCGTCGATGATATCGTAGTTCACGGTTGCCCCCTTAGGGAAATGCTTCATCACTGTCGCGCCATTGGGCAGTTCCGCACCTGGAAAGTGGATCTTTATTTTACGTATGATGCCGTGTTCTTCGCGGATCTTCTCCTTCACAGAGGCTACCGTGTCGCTTTCAGTGATAGTAATCCTTCGGTCAGCCTTACTGCGGTCTGAGGATTTTGTATGATTTGGTTAACCAAGACCGTAATCACGGGCGCAGGAAGATCAGGCTTTCTCTCAAAATTGTGTCTCGTAGGTTGGTTATGCTTACCGTGGCTTCGGATATTGAGAACGGGCATGATGTCGGTTGTCTTGGCGGATTCGAAGGCTAGAGAGTGCCTTGATGGAAGGGAAAGCCTAACATCTCGGGGGCCAAAGTTGTATGAGGAGATATATATGCCGATCCTGGTGTGTTCAGCTTCGGTGCAGATGCCCCCATCCTCGGGCGACCTCGGACTGCTGCCTAAGGGTTAAAGACTCGGCCGAACGCTGCAAGGTAGGAAGTACAGACTATGATTGGTGAGGGCATCCATTATCATAGTAGTATTATGCTATCGCTTTAGCCCTCCTATCGCTTGGGTGAACCGAGACGGTATAGAGTTCGTATGATTCGTGGGCATGCAAGTAATGCATCAAGGCTGCAGGTGGACTTATGTTGTTCACAAGAGTGCTTGCATTATCATACATATGAAGTGGACGCGAGGGCTCCGGGCAGATGGGCACGACTCTGGCCAGTGAGGGCGAATCGTTGAGTCACCGAGTGGTAGAAACGTGACTCTTAGGCAAGCTGAATATAGTTGGAACTCCGCACGTTGACATGCATGTTGTGAAGAGTCTCTTTGAGACTTACCCCAAGTAATTCATTGATATTACGCTGGCCGTCCCATAATATTCGCTATAAAGCTTTTACGATATTACACAGCTAAAGGGCAACGATGAGGCGGAATTTCGCCTAGAAACCCTAGACAGATAATCCATTATGAGTTATGTGCCTTGATGAGTCGTAGCGAATAGCAATGATGAGATGGGGAATCGAGGACGAAAAGGCAGTGGGGGGACGAATGGTGAGGCGTGGCGATGTTTATCCTTTTAGGATATTATCCCCCATAATGTGCACATTTATATCTTGTATTTTGGTTAGGCCCGAAAGAGAAAGCCCACCGTCACCTGGGCTGTGGAAAGGGGTGCGGCTTCTTTGCTTACGCACCCGCATAGGCCGCTTGGTTCCCTGGCGGCATGGGCGGGAGCAACCGGAGAAACTAAACAAGACAAAACTCATAAACTGCATTCCGTTTCGCATCCGATCGATGTTTTATTGTAAACTCTGGCAAGTCGTCAAAGTATTTTGAGCAAATGGGATCCGCTAAAGATGAGGTTCTTTTGGCGGCCGTTCCCAAGCGCTCGGTTATCTATTACCCTCGCCGTTGTTGGTACACTTGCGCTTTCTATTCCAACAATTCCGTTGAGTTGATCTGCATGATCCCAACTTTCGTTCCCCTCCATGAGTAACTCATTTTCAATCTTGCGAGTATTATTCCCAGCCTCAGCCCCCTGCGCGAACCTCCCCATCTCTTCCGCGATTTCTCCTGTCAGCCCCACATGAACCACATTTATCCGCAGCGTCAGTTCGGCTTTGGCCGACTCGAGCCGCTTCAGCACGTCCTCCAACTTCGCCTCGTCTCTTGTTCCACGACCCAATGCTCGCAGTCCTTGCCGCAGCGTACTCTTTCGGAGCCGCGTCTCCATAGCCGCTAATATCTGGTGGAGTTCGGTCACAATGGCATCGATTCGTCTGACCTGCTCGTGTATCTGGGTGGTGTGCAGGCGCGGCTCACGCTCAACATCGTGTATGATATCGGACAGATTGGAGATATGTGCTATCGTATCGTTGAAGACTTTGGGCGCTGCTTTTACGTGTTGGCGTGCCATGTCAATCTGCTGCCACAGATCAATGACCTGCGCGAGCAGTTGCACTACGGCTGCAACCGAGCTGACTACATCCTGGTGTTGTAGAAACAGTTAACATGTATAGCTTCCTTCAGAAGTACCTGGGAAAGGAGGAAAGATACTCACCATGAATGATCAAGTGACACTACTTGAAAACAGATCCTACTAAGTTTTACAATTAGATAGACCTCTAACCCTCAGGGAAGCAAAATTTTCCCGTCGACCATATTCATATACATACGTATTCTACGCCCAAATAGCGGCTTAGGCGGGCCTAACTGTCGTGGCAAGGTCTCATTAGTAAACGTTCCACTTCTTCTAATTAATGGACAAGACGACATGGTAAGAAAATAAGACGTAGAGAGTTGTGGATGGACATGAGTACTGGCTTGAGATGGGCGAATAGCCAAATTGCGTGGCATGTGGAATTTCGAGGTTATTCAGGATGCGTGGCTTCAAATGAATCATCCCGATGGCGAAATTTGCCACGTGCTGCAAAATCGCTGTGAATGGCAACAGAGCCAGGGAGCATGTGGGCGGCTTACTGTTGCGTCTTAAGCGATAGGGTCAGGAAAGTCAGCGTCATTAATAAGGCCACCACCCCAACGCCCCGCCCTTTCCCCATACAAATTGGTAAAATCACTACATTTTCCAACAGCATTTTAAGATTCGAATAAAAGTTGCAAAAATAGAAAGCTTTCGGGATTATTATTAACATTAAGCCGTTTATATAATTAAGATATTTTAAAAAGAGTCGTGGAATTATATAATAATTTTTATTAATTTTTATATATTTAATAAAACTTAATAATATATATTTACTTTAATATAAGTTCTGTATGTTTTAATTAATATTTTCTATATATTTTTACTTAATTAATTTATAGAAATTATTATAAAAAATTAATTAAAAAATATATAATGTATTATATCAGTAAACGAGCAATATAAGTAAATAAGCCGCTTTTTATAATTTTGTAATAACGAATTTAAATTAATTAAATATAACGCAATAAATTAATTTAAACTAATCCGATATCTTATTACTAAACGTCCTTATAATCTCTTTATAAATATCCGTATTATATCCGAACTTATTATAAATATGATATTTTTATTTTCGTTTAAACTCTTTTATAACGATTACTTTTTACTTTTATTTATTATAAAAACTGATAATTTTTTATAGTAAATATTTTTTCTTTTTAAAAACGTATGTTTTTTAATTTTTTGGCATTTATTAGAAACATAATTAGTTTTACGAAAATAATGGTTTTTCTCTCGAAAAGAGGATTTTTCGTATAAAAATATAAAATTATTTTTTATTAAAAAATTAACCAACTTAATTATATTTATTAGTCATGTACCCTAGTAATTTTAATCTTTTTTTTACAAATTACTTTTTTATTAAATTATTTTAATAATATTTTAAGAATGTTTCGTAGATAACGAAATTAATAGAAATAAATAAAAAACGGTTAATATAAATATAACTAAAATCTTTAATTAGAAAAAACGTAAGTAAAATCGAATAAAATAAATCTAGCATTTATAAATTCGAATTTAATATAATCAGTTAATATAGTAACTTTAAATATATTATAAAAGCGAGGGATAAAATCTCTCTTAATAATATGAATAACGTAATATTATATAAAACTTTTAATATATTTGTCGAAATATTTACTTTATTTTAAACTTGATTAATTTATCATCTAATCGTTTTCGTATATAATAATTCTTTAATTAATAAAAATATGTCATCGACGAATAAGCGAAAAAGATAATTTTTCTCGATAAAAATAATAAATAAAAATACGGCCGAAATTTAAAAAAACTAAGAGTTTATATTATTAAAAAATTATGCTCGCTTTCTATTAGGTTTATCTAAGCTTCTATATTTTTTTTAATATTAATAATAATTATATTTATTATTATAAAAGATCTTATAAAAAAATTCGTCTTATTAAAATTGTAAATATTTTTCTTTAAAATACTATATTTCGTAATTATAACTCGAATAAATTTAAATTATATCCGAAATATTGTTAAATATTCGTATAAAACTTTTTAATAAAATCTTTTTCGATTTAAATACGTTTCTATTTTTGTTATTATTTAATAAAGTTAAACGATTAATTAATTTTAATATATATCGTAGCGCGGTAAATAAATAATAAATTCGCTATATTTTTACTATATTAAAACTATATAAAAAAGATTTATATAATTAAGTTATTAATACCGTTAGTAATTTTTTTTCCCTTTTTACGATTAGCGTTAATTTTTATAAATTAGAGATATTATCGGTTCGAACGTATAAACCGTAATATCGGGCTTTTAAAGTAAATTTAAGATCGTTATATATAAAATATAACTTTTAAAAATCAGGATTTAAGTTTCGTTTGTTAACTAAATAACTAAATTTATTTTAGTTTTTTTATAAAATATTATATATTATTAACGTTAAAAAACTAGCTTCCTTATTTATATAACTCGCTTGCGTATATAGTAGGTTATAGAAAAAATATATTAATTTTTAAAATATATTATAAATTTTTATATCTTTTAATCATATAACTTTTTAAAAATAAACTTAAATATTTAATCTTAATAATTTCCGTTATAATTTCTAAACGAGGATATTACGATTTAACTTTTAAAACCCCGACTTATTTCTTTTTTAATAAAAACTTTAATATTTTTTAAATAATATTTTTATCTAACCTTATTTAAAATTCTTAATTATTATTCCGTTATTAGTTCTTTACTACTCATTTTTATTAATTAATTATAAATATTTAATTTTGTTGATTTTACATAGCAAATGGCGGCCCGTTTGTTTTAGGGGGCTGGAGGTGGCTCGTTGATAGGGTAGTTGCCTTTAATTATAGTAATGTGTGCGTCAACAAAATCCCCTCTACGTTTCCTCTCGGGCTCTTTGACAAGGTGGCATATCGTCTTAGAGCTTCATAGATAACGAAATAGAACGACCGGAAGGGGATCTTTTAAGCTCTTGTAGCATTTCACTTTGGTTTCTTTTATGAAGGTGGCATGCCAAAGGTGTATGTCTCTGCTACGGAAAACAAAGCACCAATTGATTGGCCTCTTCTCTCTTCCGGGCACGCCACTTACAACGGATGTAACAGTGCTAAAGAACGTAGCATCCGATTGATGGCTCATCAGTATCAGCGCCAGCAATTTAATATAAAGCTTGACGAACCTGTTGCCCGTAAGGAAAAATAGATGATATATTTATGTTGAACTGTTGACATGGATCCATTTAAGGCTTGACTTTTTAGCATGGCCCAAGCTTGAAATTCTTGGCCTGAAAGCCTAGCGGCATTTCTCTAAGGAGGCTTAAACGAGGTTCAAAGGGAACGCGGTATCTGGGAGTTGAAGCGCCGGAGGGATCTACTGTCAGATATAGGGGACATCAGTTGTGTTATTGTATTCGGCTAACTTGCGTATGTTTCTCGTACGCGTACAGCTTTTGTATAACCTAGTAACGGAACATATATTTTCCGATTAAAAGGACCCTTTCCGTATATAAGGTGCGTTTAGCACCCCCTACTAATTAACATACCCCCTTAACGCCTTAAAGCATTTATAACGTTAATCGTTATATATTATTACTTTTTAAAATTATAGCTTTTTATTTAACTTTTTTTCCGGCAATTAAATTTTTTTAATTAGTTAATTTTTCTTTTAAAATTACTCGCAAAATATTTTTTTACCGTTCGAAAATTTCCGTAATATTTACTAGTTCTAGTTATTTTTTAAAGTGCCTAAATAATTCGCGTAATAAAGTTTTAATTAATTTATTAACTAGCATATCGCCCGTAAACATATAATCCATTTTAATTAAATCCTTTTTTACGGCTTTTCGTAATTAATAATTATATATATTTACGTACCGTAACTTTATTTATAATAAAGTAACGTTAACGTTAATAAACCGTATCGTTTATTAATTATTGCGTTATATATTTAGCAATCTAATATTTAAAGTAATTCTTAGTTTTTTAATTAATTAAAAGCTAAATAAACTTTTTTTGTAATTTATATAAAAAATAATAATTCCGTTTCGGTTATAAAAGTAATTATTATATCTTATTTATTTACCCGCCATTTTATTACTTTTTTAAATAACTTTATAACTTAAATTTAAAATTTTTTTAATCGATCGTATTATCCACGAAAAAAACGTCGTTTTAGGTATTTAACGAATTTTCGTCTTTAAATTATAACGCTAACGTTTTAATCCCGATTAAATATAATATAATTCGATTAACGGTTTTATAATATACGTTATTAAAGTTCAGGTTAAAACAGGTAAATTAGGATACGGTAAAGGATATATCGAATCGCGTATTAATTATTACGTATAAAATAAAACCGATTTTCTTTTAATATTTATTAATAAAGCTTAAATAGGCTAAATTAAAATTCGGCAATAACTTGATGTTTATTATTAACGTATTTACAAAATTATTTAATTTTTTTTTTAAAAATTAAGTTAATTAACTTATTTATAAAGTCGGATTAAAATAACCAAATTTTCCTATTAAGCTTATTTTTAATTATTTCGATACCGAAAAACTATTATAAATCCTTACCCCTTATAAAAATATACTGTTCCCGAATTTATTAAATTAATTAATTAATAAAGTTTTAATTTTTTTTACGATATATTATAATAATATCATTTACGAAAAAAAATTAGTACCTTTTAATAAATAAAACAATAAGGTTTATAAAAAACGGGGTTAAATTTTAATTTTTTAAACGTTCCGGTAAAATCTTTCTGCTATAATAATAGCAACTTCTTTAAACTATATAAAACTTTCCTAATTAAAAGCGTTTTTCTACGTTAAAAATACCTTAAAAATATTTTTATATATATTTCGTAAAATAAGTTAACGTTAACGAAAACGTTAATAACGTTATATTATTTAAATTCTAAATTAAATTTAGCCGTTATAATAATTAACGTTTTAAATAACTTTTTAATTAAAATAAATATATATATATTATTATAAACGGTTTTAAATTATTAATCGTTTTATACGACAAAACGTACCTTATATTTTTACAGCCAATTATACTTATTAAATTTGTAAATATATATTTATATATACCTTAAATCTCCCTAGAGGAGACGTAACCGTAAAACAAAATTGAACAAATAGATAAATTGTGGTATCAGTTGTTAAGCTTTACTAAGCCCTAACCTTCTTACAGGCGTCTTACTCCAAGGTGACTTCAGACTGCCCTGTTATGCAAGCCCCTATCGACGACCATTCTTGACCGAATTCTGGACGGTTTTCGCAATCCGGAGCAGCCGGATAAATTATCGTTCGTAATCCTCCAGTTCGTATCGAACCAAAAATTAAATTTCGAAATTTTTAAACCTTTTACTGTCAGCTAGCAGGGGGTGCTAAACGCACCCCATATACGGAAAGGCTCCCTTTAATCGGAAGATATATATTCCGTTGCTAGGTTATACAAAAGCTGTACGCGTACAAGAAACATACGCAAGTTAGCCTAATATAACAATACAACTGATATCCCCTATATCTGACAATTAAAAGTCTTAGATATGTTCCACTAAGTGGAGTTCTACCGTTGCAGCTAATAGCGCGCATGCAACCCTGTATTAAACCACCTTACTTAAAGCTTTAAGTTCGATCCTGCCAAAGAGTAATACTTGCCAAAGAGCAAAAGAACGCATACTGGCCATGGTTTAAGTGCGTTAGTAGCTATAATAGTATTATAAGAGAAAAACCAGTTACTGCCTGATCGATAATAACTAAGGGGGTGTGTTAGATAAGTAACGCAATAAGTGCGCTTTTATTAATCTAGTTTTTTAATATAGTAACTAGCTAATAATTAAGAGTTTTATTCGCTTAATTCGCGTTATTATTAATTGATTAGCTGTTGCTGAGACGATATAAGCTGTATATTAGTAGTAATTATTAATATATTTCATTAATCGTAATAATAACGGTATCGTTAATATCCTCCGTTATCTATAGCGGACCTAAGGACTGGAACCGTTTTAAGGGCGAATTTCAAGTTAAAACGTACGTTTTCGATATATGGGATTATATCGATCTTAATTAATTATTTCCGTAACCTGTTAAACTAATAGAACTTGATATAATCTCGTATTTAAAACGACAAATCCGTTATACGATATAAATTAATACCTTAAGCGGCTTTTTAATTATATTTACATTTTCCGGAAAAATTTATAAAAAAATCGATTATATTAATTACTTAACGAATACTTTTAAAATAACGACCGAAAGTAAATAAACTTATAATCAGAACTTTACGGCATATATTTACAAGGATCGCAAGTATAATATTTTCCGAAAAAACAATAACGACTTTACAAAATAAATCCTGGAATTAATATTTCCAGCAATTAAAAAAATAAACTTTTTTCCAGGAAAAAATTTACGGAAGTAATATGTTAAACTAGCTAAATCCGGTAAGGTATACGATAACAGGTTCCTAATTAATACTTAACGAAAATATTGCGAAAAACTAAAGTAAACCTTGAAATTAACGAAAAAATTAAACGAATAAATCGTAAGGTAGTAAAAGATTATAGCTTAAAAATAGTAATATAAGGTCTTAAAAACGAAAACGATAATCGTATAGGTTAATAACCTATATATAACATTGGTACCTATTATAAGGATTTAAACGATTACGTTTTAAATAGTAAAGAAAGCCGAAATTAATAACGGTATAATTAGTTATTAAGAAATAGCGGCTAACTTTTTAAATTATTAAATTATAACTTATCCATAACTTATATCGAAAAATATTAAAGTAACGTTTCCGTTCTTTTATGGAATACCTGTAAACTTTTTTAATTAAAATAATCCTAATTAGGAAAAAACTAAAAATAATTTTTAACCGTAAAGAAAGACCTTAAGGCGTAAGTTAAGACGAAGAAATTGTAAAAGTTCTTATTCGGACCGAAACAATAATAAGCGAAAATGTTAAAAGTCGGATATATAAGGAACCCGTTATAAAACGTACTTAAGTTTTTTTTACAGGTTTTCTTAATGCTATTACGTATTCCTTAATAAAGCCCCGGTAAACTTTCGCTTTAACGACAGGATAATAGTATACATTTAAAGCCGGATATTTTTTAATCAATCTTTAAAGGAAAAAATTAACCGTTTATCGAAAGATATAAAAAAGATAATTATTTAAAAAATAAATTAATTTTTAAAAGGAATAAAACGGGTTTTAGCATGTTTTTTAATCTTTAATTAATGTAATGCAATAAACGTTACATTTTACTCCTTAAGAAATTTATCTATTTTGGACTTAGGGTTTACGATATATATCTTTAATTTTATTAATAAATTCCTAAATTTCAAATAAACCGTATAAGGTAATAAGGTATACGCGGGTAATAATTTCGTTCCGATTAAAAAATACAAAAAAATTAACGCAATACTTTAAAGCCTTAACGGTACGAAAGCGTTACGTTTATACGATATAGCCTACTGCGAAAGCTTTATATATAACCTAGTATCTTTCCGGCAGCTCCGAAAGAAAAGGTACTGGTAAAACAACCGAAAAACCAATAATTTTATCCGAAATAAATATAATTAAATAATTATTACGTTAATAAATAAATTTAATTAATTCGTTATCGAAAATATTAGCGCAATAGTTACTTATGCAGCTTTTACAACTTATAAACGCAGTGTTAATTCGTATATAACGAAATTATTACGGACCGGTAACGGTACTATGTAACATTTAAAACTAGGACATCCTAGGCCCGAAATAATCGCCTAATTATAGTCCTATATAAAAAAAGTACGCCTGAAAGGTCCTATAACAATTAAATGCCAAGTATATAGTAAGGCGAAAACTAGGAAGTAAATATGCCGCGAACTAAAGGAAGGAATTTCCCGATTAGGATAAAGAATCGTTATCGATTTTATAAACTTCGAAAAAAACCTTAAAGGATATAGATACGTTATATTTACGATTAACAGGTATTTAGGCTTTATTTAAGATATCTATTTTAAAAACCGAAAGCAGGATATACTGATTATAATATTTAAATATTTTTTAAAAGTCCTAAAAAACCAGGATAAGGTTTTTCCATAAATAATTAAATGCGATAACGAAATTTTAAAAAATTACTAATTTCGAAATATGTTATAATCGCTTTTTTTAAGTATTAAACTTAAGCCTTTAATACCGTATACCCAGGCCTAGAACGGGGGTATAAAGCGTTTAAAAGGTATAATTAAAAAAAAAGCAATTACGATACGAAATGGCGTTAAGTTACTTTCGTTCCTAATTGTGTATATCTTTAAAGTAGTAATATATCTATATAACCGTACTTTTAAATACGTACTTTTTTGGCAAAGTTTATATAAGGTTTATTATATTTACCTAACGTATAAAGACGGTATTACAATGCTTAATCGGAAGTTTTAACAAGTTTACTTGCAAGTATATAATTGTATAGCTTATATTATAATAATTATAGCTATAAAAAAAAAACAGAAACTTTAAAAGTTAAATTTTAAAGTATAAATTGGTTTTTTAATTGGTTATTAATTTACGAATATTTACGAGATTTGGAATCCGTTAATTAATAAGGTTGTTATTATTCGAAACGTATAATTTAACGAAAAGGCCACCTTTTTAAGTAATATTAAAAACTTAAAAAATAACTTTTTGTATATAATAAAAAAAAAGTTACAGAAATTATTCCGATAGGTAAAAATACTTAATTAGAATAATAACTATTTAATTTATATATAAAAAAAGGATAAAAACTTAAACGGAATAATTTAATTACCGGTTAAATAGGAGGAATAGCTTTAAAAAGGTATTAGTATAAAAGATATATAAGATAAGGAAAAATAAGCCTGTTCGTAAAAAATTAATTACCTTTATACGACCGTTATATTCGAATTATTTCCGTTTTTTGGACTATTATTGCCACTAGCGTTTGCCTTAATAACTATTACGATTATTATGTTAACGGAAAAAATAAAAGTAATTTTAAATTTCCTTTATATTATTTAACTTAAAATAACGGTAAAAAATAAAAGTATTTTACGGGTAATAAACGTAAGCCCCCCGTATATTCCGTATTAAAAAGGTATTATCCGAAACGAATATAAGGTATAAGAAGCCGTATTTAATATAAAACGTTTAATTTTTTTTATAAATACGTACGATAACCGGCCGGTAAGCTGCAGAAATTTAGGGAAATTAGTTATCCGAAATACGCGTTATTTTAATCGGAAAAATAATAATACCTTGGTATATAAAAAGGTATTAAGGTTGTAAAACCGGGTATATAGGTGTAATTTACCGTTACCGCCGTGAGGCTATAAAAAGCTAAGTATATATCCGTTAGGGAAGATATTTCGTAAAGCCGAAAGGGCTTATTTGCAAAGTTATAAAAAGATGCAATTTTGGAAAGTAGTTAATTAATTTTTTGCTAAAAGGAAATAGGTTTTAAGATGTATATAGGTATATGTTTATAAGTTTAATAAGTATAGTTAGTTGCAAAAATGTAAAGTACGTCTTGTTATATAAGGTAATTAACAGTTAAAGAACGTATGTAGTAATATATATGTATTTACTTTAGCTGGAAGGTCGTTTAAAGTATTAATCGTTACGGCGGCTAGGTTTGATTTAAAGCTTAAATAGTATAATGCTGTTAACGTTTTCGTTAACGTTAATTTACTTTACGAAGTATATATAAAAATATTTTTAAGGTACCTTTAACGTAGGAAAACGTTTTTGATTAGGAAGGTTTTATACGGTTTAAAAGAGTTGCTGTTATTATGGTAAAAAAACTTTACCGGGACGCTTAAGAGATTGGAATTAAGCCCCGTTCCTTATAAACCTTATTATTTTATTCGTTAGGGGGTATTTATCTTTTTTTTTATAAACGATATTGTTACTGTATATTATAAGGAAAACCAAGACCTCGTCGATCAGTTAATTTAGCAGATACGGGAACGGTATACCTTTATAAGAGGTAAGGATTTATAGTAGTTTTTCGGTATCGAAATAATTAAAAATAGATTTAACAAGAAAATTTAGTTATTTTAATCCGACTTTATAAATAAGCTGGCTAATTTAATTCTTAAAAAAAACCTGAATAATTTTTTAGAAACGTTTATAATTAACGTTAAGCTATTGCCGAATTTTAATTTAACTTATCCAGGCTTTATTAATAAATATTAAAAAAAGATCGGTTTTATTTTTTACGTAACGATTAATACGTAATTAAATATATTTTTTACCGTATCCTAATTTACCCGTTTTAACCTGAACCTTAGCAATATATATTACAAAGCTGCTAATCGAGTTATACTATACTTAATCGGGATTAAAACGTTAACGTTATAGTTTGGAGACGAAAATTCGTTAAATATTTAAAACGATGCCTTTTTTGCGGATAATACGGTCGATCGAAAAAGCTCTTAAGCTTACGTTATAAAATTATTTAAAAAAGTAATAAAATAACGGGCGAATAAATAAAATATAGTAATTACTTTTATAACAAAAACGAAATTGTTATTTCTTACGTAAATTGTAAAAAAAATTTTATTTAGCTTTTGATTAATTAAAAAGCTAGGAGTTACTTTAAATGTTAAACCATTAAATATGTAATACGATAATTAATAGATTATACGGCTTATTAATACCGATATCGCCCTGTTACAAACAAAGCTGTAGTACGTAAATATATATAACTACTAGTTACGAAAAGCCGCAAAAAGGAACTTAATTAAAGTAGATTATACGCTTACAGGCGACATGCTGGTTAATAGACTAATTAAAGCCTTATTACGCAAACCGTTTAAATATTTTAAAAAGCAGCTAAGATTAATAAATATTACGGAAGCTTTTAAGTAACGGAAGAATACCTTACGAATAATTTTAAAGGAGGAATTGGTTAATTAAAAGAATTTAATCGCCAGAGGAAAAGTTGAATAAAAAGTTATAACTTTAGGAAATAATAATATATAACGATTAATGTTATAAATGCTTTAAGGCGTTAAAGGGGTATGTTAGCTAGTAAAAAGTACTAAACGTACCTTATATACGGAAAGGCTCCCTTTAATCGGAAAATATATGTTCCGTTGCTAAGTTATACAAAAGCTATACGCGTACGAGAAATATACGTAAGTTAGCCTAATATAACAATACAACTGATGTCCCTTATATCTGATATTTACTGCTTATATCCAGTTTTCCTAGTAATTTTTTTATACGGTTAATATTTTTTATTATAAAATTATTTAACTTTTAATTGTTTTTATTTATATAAATTAAATCGTATCCGAAAATTAAAAATAAAATCCGATTTTTTTGGGAAAAGTCGGTTAAATCGACGGAAGTATCGATATTTTTAATTCGTTTTAAAACTTTATTAAGTTTAAAAACTTTAAAAAAAACGTTTTCCGTAAAGATTTTACAGTTACGGAATACCGGTATTTTATAATAGGAATTACCCGGTATATTTTAGTTATTTTAATTAATAAGGATTCGAAAAATTATAGGATCGATCGAGGTTAAAATCGTAGGACTGGTAAAGGGTCGTAAAGCTATCTTATACGGATTTAAGGTTTACCGCAAAAAGCTTAATATTTCTTAAATTATTATTTATATTCTAGGAAATTCCCCTTGCCGAACCGTAAAGTTAAAAAGTATAAAGTTTATCAAGGTTAAAGTTTATCGGCATTATATAACAGTGTAAGAATACAGCCCCCTATAGCTAAGAAAACTAGGCTAGGATAGGACCTTATATAAATCCTAATAAAAAGCTGTTTAATAACAGTCGCTGATATAACCTAAAAGGGGTTCGTGGCTTAGTAAGCTAACAATTAATCTTGAATATCTGATAATTATATCAGCGATTTACTTAACGCCCGACGGGTTAATAGTTTAATTCCTTCGGAGGGCGTACCTTTTAATACAGATTAATTACCTGTTACGGGGGTATTATAAAATTGATTACCCCTGCTATATATTAAGTCGTACCAAAAAATATATACGTACTAAAATATTTAAAAGGCCAAAAAGCCGAATAAATAACTAGAAAAAGCCGAATAAATAAATTTAAAGTTGCGCAAAATAACGCGTATAAAAAAGTTATACCGCCAGAAAATAAGGCGATAAAACTAAAAATAAAACGGTCGGAGGTTATAAAGGTCGCGCCCTAAACCTTTTGTCCTTGTACGTATTGTGCTGCCTTAATTTGCGAGGAAATTGCGATAGGGCTCCTCCCCCTGGCCTTAGCCAAATAGAGCTTAGCCAGAAACGCTACTGTTAGACTTAGCTAAGTACGGGTAGTTACTATTAGGCAAAGAGATCCTGTATAGAAATCCGGTCGTACGGGAAGGTAACGCGGTGGCCTTGGGGACTAAGGCCTTTGGGGAAGGGAGTAATTGTAAAAATACAGCCTTTTATAACCAAGAAGATTAGGCTAGGATAGGACCCTATATAAATTCTAATAAGAAGCTGTTTAACAACAGTCGCTGATATGACCTAAGAGGGGTTCGTGGCTTAGTGAGCTAATAATTGGTCTTAAATATCTAACAAACAGTTGGTTTCGGAATAAGGCTTTTCGTAACCGAAACGTATAATTTATTATTACCGTAAAAATTATTAATAGTTGCCGTATTCGAAAATACTGGGTAGAGTATTTATCGTATTAATTATTAGTATAATTACTTCGTGTTTTTGGCTCAGCCTGAAAAATACGGCTTGAACTTAACGACCTTGTATATATACCTTAAAACTTATTTCCCTTTAATAAAAAACTAATTAATTATTTTCTAAAATCGTATTTTTTTATAACTTTATAAATAAATTTTTTCGGCTTTATAAAATATTTCCTTTAATAAATATATATTTAGCTTTGTATAACTTCGCGGCGGTAACGGTAAATTAATCTTATATACCCGGTTTAACGATTTAAATGTTTTTTTATATAATAAAGTATTAAAGCTTTTCCGATTAAAATAATACGTATTTCGGATAATTAATTTTTTTAAATTTCCGCAATTTACCGGCCGGTTATTAATCGTATTTATAAAATAAGTTAACCGTCCTATATTAAAGGCGGCTTTTTATATTTTGTAATCGTTTCAAATAATACCATCTCGGTACGGAATATACAGAAAACTTACGTTTACAACCTGTAAAATGCCTTTATTTTTTATTGTTATACTAAGTTAAACAATTTAATAAAAATTTAAAATTACCTTTATTTTTTCCATCGGCGTATTAAAATAAACGTTAATAACGGTAATAATCTAAAAAACGGAAATAGTTCGAATATAACGGTCGTATAAAGGTAATTAATCCTATACAAGTAAACTTATTTTTCCTTATCCCGTACGTTTTTAACGTTTATATTACTTTGGAATTATCCCTGCTATTTAACCGGTAATTAAATTATTCCGCTTAAGTTTTTATTTTTTTTAAATATATATTATAAATAACTTTAAACTTAATTAAATAATTTTATTTATCGTAATAAATTTTATAACTCGTTTTCCGTAACGTAAAAAAAATTGTTTTTTAAATTTTTAATATTACTTAAAAAAGTAACCTTTTCGTTAAACTACTCGTTTTAAATAATAATAACTTTATTAATTAATAGGTTTTAAATTTTATAAATATTCGTAAATCGGTAATTAATAAAAAAACCAATTTATATTATAAAATTTAACTTTTAAAATTTCCGTTTTTTTATAGCGGTAATTATTATGACGTAAACTATATAGCTGTATATTCGTAAGTAAACTTATTAAAACTTCCGATTAAATATTATAATACCGTTTTTATATACCAGGTAAATATAATAAACTTTATATAAATTTTAGCAAAAATATACGTATTTAAAAGTACGGTTATATAAATATATTATTACTTTAAAAATATATACAATTAAAAATAAAAATAACTTAACGTTATTTCGTATCGTAATCGTTTTCTTTTTAATTACACTTTTTAAACGTTTTATACCCCCGTTCTAGGTTTGGATATATAATATTAAAAACTTAAATCTAATACTGAAAAAAAAACGACTATAATATATCTCTAAATAAGTAAATTTTTAAAATTTCGTTATCGTATTCGATTATCTATAAAAAACTTTATCCTAATTTTTTAAAATTTTTAAAAAATATTACAACGCGTTAATTAATATATTTTGCTTTCAGTTTTTAAAATATATATCTTAAATAAAGCCTAAGTACTTATCGGTAACGAATATAACGTATTTAGATTTTTCAAAATTTTCTTCGAAATTTATAAAATCGATAACGATTTTTTATTTTAATCGGAAAACTTTTTCCCTCGGTTCGCGGCGTATTTACCTCTTAACTTTCGCTTTACCATATATTTAATATTTAATTATTATAAAACTTTTTAAACGGATTTTTTTCGTATAAAATTATGCAAGGTCGTTAGGTTCAAGCCGTATTATCTAGGCTAAGCCAAAGATACGAAGTAATTATACTAATAATTAATACGATAAATACTTTACCTAATATGTTTAAATACGGCAATTATTAATAGTTTTTACGATAATAATAAATTATACCTCGGTCTTAAAAAGCTTTATCCCGAAGCCGACTGTTAGGTCCTTATAAATACGTAATTTTTCGATTAATATCGGCTTAGAAAGTTTACTTACGAAATGCCGACAAACTTCGACCCTGATAAACCTTATGCCCTTTACGGTTTGGCAGAGGGAATCTTAATAATTTAGGAGATATTAAGCTTTTCGCAGTAAACCTTAAATCCGTATAAAATGGCTACTTTGCAACCTTTTACCAGTTTTACGACTTTTTTAACCTTAATTAATTTTAAGGCTTTTTAAACCCTTATTAATTAAAATAACCAAAATATACCGGCCGAATTCGAATATAAAGTCCTAATATTCCGTATTTCCGAAATCTTAACGGAAACGGTTTTAATTAAATTATTTAACTTATATAAAATAATCAGCTAAATAAAATATATCGATACTGTTATCGATATTAATAACTTTTCCGAAAAAAATTAGGTTTTATTTTTAATTTTTAAATATAATTTAATTTAAAACGGCAAAAATAATCGATTTCTGCGTAAACTTATATTAAAAAATATCCGGTTTATAAAAAAATTACTAACAAAATTAGAAAATAATAATAACGGATTTAAAAACGTCGAAGTTTAACTTTTAAATCCATATAAGGAAAATTACGAACGATAATTTGTCCGGCTATTCCGGATTACGAAAACCGTCCAGAATTCCGTTAAGAAAAATCGTCGATAAGGGCTTGCATAACTGGGCAGTTTAAAGTTACCTTGGAGTAAAACGCCTGTAAGAAGATTAGGGTTTGGTAAAGCTTAACAACCGATAGCACAATTTATCTATTTATTTAATTTGGTTCCATAGTTACGTTTCCTTTAGGGAGATCGTATAAAATTATAATTCAGTAATTATTTCGGACCTTAAATAACTTAATCTTAAATATTACATAATACTGTTACCGATCCGTAATAATTTCGTTATTTATAAATTAACGTTTCGTTTATAAATTATAAAAATTACGTAAATAATTATCGCCTTAATATTTTCGATAATAAATTAATCGAACTTATTTATTAATATAATAATTATTTAATTATATATATTTCGAATAGAATTATTAATTTTTCGATTATTTTACCAATACTTTTTTTTTCGGAATTACTAAAAAAATACCAGGTTATATACGAAATCCTCGTAATAAATTACGTTATATAAACATAACGTTTTCGAGTTTTTAAAGCTTTAAAATAATATATTTACTTTTCCGTATTTTTTAATCGGAATAAAACTATTTCTTACGTATATTCCGTTACTTTAATTCGTTAACCTATAATTTAGAAATCTGTTAATAAAATTAAAAATATATATCGTAAATCTTAAATCCAAAATAAATAAATTCCTTAAAAAGTAAAACGAAATATTTATTATATTATTCTAATTAATAATTAAAAAATTTATAAAAACTCGTTTTACTCCTTTTAGGAATTAATCGGTTTTTTAAATAATTATTTTTTCTATACTTTTTAATAAACAATGAATTTTTTTCTTTAAAAATTAATTAAAATTAATTTATTAATAAACTAACTTTAAAACTTCATTATTAAAACGAAAAATAACTAAAACCTTATTAAAAAATATATAATAACATTAAGGTAACGTATAATAAAAACTTAAATAAATTTTATAATATATACTTTAAATATTTAACTTTTGGCGTTTTCGCTTACTAATATTTCGGTCCGTATATAAACCTTCACAATTACCTCGTTTTAACCCACGTTTTAAAATCCTTCCCCGTAATTAAAAGTTAATATCTTTAATTTTTTCTTAATTAAAATCGTTTTTATTAAAAGGGTTTATAAAAATTTTATAAAATGCCGGAAACGTTACTTTAATATTTCGTAATATAAACGGTAATTAAATTATAATCTAATAATTTAAAAAATTAACCATTATTTTTTAATAATTAATCGTACCGTTTTCGATTTTAAATTTCCTTATTTTTTAAAAAATTATCGTTTATACCTCGATAATAAGGGCTAATATTATATATAAATCGTTAACTTATACGATCGGTATTTTCGTCTTTAAAATACCATATCGTTATCCCTAAATTATTATTTTTTATTACTTTATAATTTATTCGTTTAACTTTTTCGTTAACCTCGAAATTTATTTTAACTTTTTACGGTATTCCCGTTATATATTAATTAAAAGTTTATTATTATATATTTTACCGGATTTAACTAAACTAACGTATTATTTCCGCAGGTTCTTTCCTGGAAAAAAAATTCGTTTTTTTAATTATTAAAAATACCGATTCTAGGATTTATTTCGTAAAATCGTTAATCTTCTTACAAAAAATCTCGTACTTTTAATTTTTATAAGTATATGCCGCAAAATCTTAAATATAAACTTATCTACCTTCGGTAATTATCTTAAAGGTATTTGTTGGATAATTCGTGTAATCGATTTTTTCGACGGTTTCTCCGGAGGATATAAATATAGTTAAAAAGCCGTTTAAGGTATTATTCCGTATCGTATACCGGATTCGTTTTTTTAAATACGAAGTTATATCGGGTTTTGTAAATTCGATAAGCTATAAAATATCTTAATCAAAATCGATATAACGCTAAATACCAAGCGTATATGTTCTAGATTAGAATTCGCCTTTAAAACGATCCTAATTTTTAGGTCCTTTATAGATAACAAAAGGCGTTAATAATACCGATATTATTACAATTAATATATAACTTATATCGTCTTAGCAACAGTTAATTAGTTGATAATAACGCGAATTAAGTAAATAAAACTTTTAATTATTAAATATAAGGGATATTAATTATGTTATTGTATTCGGTTAACTTACGTATGTTTCTCGTACGCGTACAGTTTTTGTATAGCCTAGCAACGGAACATATATCTTCCGATCAGAAGGACCCTTTCCGTATATGGGGTGCGTTTAGCACCCCCTGCTAGCTGACATCTACCATCGGCATGCTCCGAGGGTTCCGCACACTAACGCTACGGCCAGTAGGGAATGTAGGCATTATGTAGCCGACTAGCCGACTCCGAAGGATTATAGTAACTCCGTCCCGTACGTGAAACAGACAAAACGCCATGTCATACCTATTGATATCTTCGCTGCTTCCGACACCATCCAAACTTGTATAGGATTTCGCATTCTACTCAGGTAAAAGGCCCCTTTTGTTTACACTCATCCTCATTCGCAGGAGAATCTACCTTCTAGCAGAATACTGAAAACGAGCTGCAGTGAAGGCCTGCATACCTCCGTGATAGGACAGTTGCGCTATTGAGCGGGAGCAAACATTAGACGTAATCACAACCTTTGAACAATAACTGCCCATTTTTGTTAGATCTTCGTACACAACACACCTCACCACTCCGGTATATAGATATTCATGACCTTAGACTCAGCTCACGTTCAGACGGAACATTGCCGAGGGCGTTTCTGCTCCAACTTCGTGTTGCCTGATCCCGTCTGCCGAGAATCAAGGAGTTACCGGATGTTCTCTCACTTCCAGCAACTTCCCCAACCCTCTGCACTTGGTAAGCTGGACGACAGGACTCTAGTCCTCCTGGTCACAGCATGCGATGCACCGAGAACCTACTGAAAAGGGTGTTGCTCGAACGGAAAGCCTTGTCCGATCTCGTGAGGTGGATACACGAGAGTCACATCCTGCTGACATGGAACGGGATCATCGGCCTGCGTTTCCTTCGATCATCCAAGGCGGTGGCTGCAGCAACCACTCAACTTGCAGGAATTCCGGCGGGGGTCGGCACACATATATGCAGCGATACGGGAGGCATGGTGCCCAAGGACATGCCTTATTGGGTGTGCTTCTGCTCGGCTGCATCGACTTAGGGCCGTTTTGGACGCCCATTCTCATATCACAGGTGTACTGACTTCAAAAGGTTGGTGTGGAGAGGCTTGTGACTGGTGAGTTCCAGCAGTCGTGGTGCCCACCATTCTGCATGTTATGCTCTATAGGGGAAAAGGTTCCGAGAGGGTACAGGATGCAGTAAGTTTTCAGGCTGATGGTGTGGCCATCAGTGGCGGTCAGAGAGTCCATGGGGGTGATTGTAAGCTTGACGAGGAGGGTGGTGGGAATTTGCAATGGAGGGTGGATTTTGTTGGGATTGAGGTCGAACCTTGAGACTCTCGCAATTAACTGATTGCTGGAGATACCGGGCGTCCTTCCGTCCTTTCTATAAGCCCGTGGCTGCCCGACTTGAACTCTGCACGCTCTGCGGCTTTTGCTACCCTTATCTCTGACGTCCTGAGGACAAGCCTTGAAGAACAAAAACCAGTCGGCTATTACAGTATGGGACAAGGATCATCAAGGCCAGGGGCTAGACTGGCACCTGTCAATGAAGCTCACAATGCCGCGAATAATCGCACAGAACCATTGACCGCGCGCCGTGTCCATGAACTGCCAGTCTCCCTTTCCACACATGACCAGCAAAAGCCACCAGTCTCGGGGCATAACACCATAGTGGAGGAAGGATCTTGTACGTCAATGAGAACAAGACCTGACTCTGAAGAGGGCTGTTTAGGCGACAGCCATGATGCAAGCACTGCTGTAGGCACAGAGCCATCACCTTCAAGTTATGGGCGAAGCTGGAACAGGAGAGGCTCAGTAAGTCCTGGAATACTGGAGATGACTCTTATATGTGGCACTTGCTCTCCAAGCTAACAATTTCGTACAGTTCATAAATGCCATTCTGAGGCAGCCTTCGCGTACGGATTCTGAAACCTTCGAGGCTCGAAACGACACGTCCGGGCAGCAGCTCTTCCAAAAACATGACGAGAAACCCGCTGTGAAGATCATCAGCCCGCGGCTGATTGCCGCCTTGAAACAAGCTACCGCTAACTCCCCGAGCATATCTCGGAAAGATCTCTTTTCCACAGCAGTCAGCATCAATGAACCATACGAGTTAATATTCCACAATTGGAAGAAGATTTCGGACGTGGGACGTGATGCTGCTGAAGAAGAAACTCGTGAACACGTAAAACTTCTGCTTAATTTCATCAAGAACGAGCGCCCTCATACCCGGGAAAAGCTTAAGGAGGTCGAGTCGAGGGGATGCCAGACGGTTGCCTTTGATGATCTTTGGCTCATTTATCCTCCAGGGGCAACGGTGTTCAGCAAGGTCGAAGGTGTCTGGAGGGCATACAAAGTCGAAAGAGTCGAAGTCAGTCATGGGTCCGACTCGGAGTCTATGGTTGTTTACGGCTACTATCTCGATTTCGACACAAAGGGAGATTGGTTGGTGCCAAGGCTTGAAGTGCTTCTTGTGTCGTCGTTCTCTTCGGAACGGGGGATCGGAGATCTCGAAGTCGTACCCGACTGGTATTTTCAAACCCGTAAGGATTTTCCCGAAGAGCTGATCAGGCGAGGGAAAAGGTATTGGGGCTACGCGGGTAAAGTGTTCTACCAAGATTATCACGGTGACGCATGGCCAAGGACTTCGAAAAAGGTGAAGTGCCTCTATATGACCGGACATATCTCTTTATCTCATTTGCTGATAGGTCTTACAGGATCCAGTGAAGGTCATAGTCGATTACGTTACACCTAGCAAGCATGAGCGAGACCTAGGCCCTGCTAACCCGCGCGTCGGCGGTTCGACATGTTCCGTTTGTCTAGGGGAAGCTCTTCAGCTCAACTCCTATCCCAAAGGAGCACCGCATGACTTAGATGTATGCACAAGAGGCGCAAGACAGACAGAAAGTAGGAGCTGTGACGAGAAGTCACTGATGTTATGTCCCTCTAAAGTGTGGGCCTTCTCCCTCTGGCACAAATCGTGGAGAATGGTCCCGGCACAAGACTTGACTGAAGTTCATCCAAACGACAGTGCACTGGAGAAGTTAAAGTTCAATGCAAAGCACAAGGCGTATCTCGAATCCATAGTAAAATCTCACCGTGAAGGCAGACCTATAGAGAGAAGTGTTGATATCGTCGATGGGAAGGGGCGAGGTCTCAATGTCCTTCTTTATGGCAGCCCTGGAACTGGAAAAACACTGACAGCTGGTA
Organism: Monosporascus sp. CRB-8-3; assembly: GCA_004155055.1. Classification (NCBI taxonomy): domain Eukaryota; kingdom Fungi; phylum Ascomycota; class Sordariomycetes; order Xylariales; genus Monosporascus; species Monosporascus sp. CRB-8-3. Next base: position 116,760 of record QJNZ01000044.1, read on the forward strand.
AGTCTCGTTCTTGTCATTCCCAACGTTCCAACGCCGTACAGCCCTAGTTGTAAAGGCTCTAGAAAACGTTTTAAGTACTGACATATATGGTTCCTTGAATTGCACAGAATGCCTCGCTGCGAAGTGCGGAGTTCCTCTCTATATGGTCACGGGTGGCGATTTGGGAACCGACCTAGACGATCTCGAGCAGCGACTCTACGAGGCTTTGATTCGTGCTACAAATTGGAAGGCAATTCTACTGTTAGATGAGGTCGACGTTCTCATGCAGGAACGAGGTCCTCAGGATCTACATCGTAATGCTGTCGTGTCCATTGTCCTGCGTCACCTTGATTACTCGGACGCTCTACTCTTCATGACCACGAACCGCGTCGAAAAGCTTGACAGGGCTCTCGAGTCACGCATTCACATGGCGTTTAGACTCCCCGATTTCACACTCGAGACTCAGAAGGAGATCTGGAATGACTGCATTGATCGGGTCGATGGCCTGGCCTTGCGGGACAAGCAGGCGCTTCAGGAATTCATCGATCACGGGCTCCAAGAACTAGAGCATGGGGCATTTATTCAAATGAACGGACGTCAGATCAGAAACCGCATGAGTGCTGCCCTGGCTCTTTCTCGTGCCGAAGGAGGTATGTAACTTCAAGAATCTCTTACCACATGTCTGCTCTACCTTGGGCTTCTTGATAAGTTGTATCCCCGGAACTCTCTTCCTTCATTGACCATTTCTCAATTCTCCGAGTGAGGTAGCTAATTTTCTGGGCGCAGCGAGTTTGACGCAATTTTATCTTACAAATATCCTTAGACTTGGCAAGGACTTCACAGAGTTCATGTGCCAGCATGACCTGGACAGGCGGTATGCCATCGCGGACAGGACGGGATACCTATCCAGACAAAGTAATCAGAACAAGCAGTGAGAAGAAGTGGGTGTTCGTCTCTACGATGTCACGATTGTCTTTCTAGTCTATCTGTTTCAATCATCAATTATTAGCCAAGGTAAACAATGCAAAGGCGCATTTGTAAATTTACCATGTAATATGAGTAGAAATTCTACGTAGTAGTAGCTATCCAAGCCCTCCCCGTCATGTCGCACTAAGCTCGTAACTCATAGCTATTAATAGGCCCGGTCGCCTGTCCATCTTGGGACATTTGCTAGTGAGCATAGTTCCAATAGCTTCCTGCCAGCACTAGCGGTTCTCTTCTATTGATCCTGGTTTCGATTCCGAAAGACCCCGTGCGGTAGCTGAGAGGTCCTGACTCCCGACTAACCTAGGGCCACGTTCAATCGCGGATCTTGACGTCGAATGATAATTTAGCTGACTCTTGAATCAGCTTCCTTCAGAGTGAGTGCCAGCTTCCATAGATTTAGAAGATCGGCCTCGCGATCCCTCACTCAAGGGGCCGGTAGGGTGAATCGTGTAATCTCAAAGCTGATATCCTGGGACCGTTGAAACGGGACGCGGCTCGCGCATGCCTGCTGGTTACCATCACCTTCACAGCGACGGCATGGCTCTGGAGTTGATCAAGCAATAGTTGAAGATAGTTAACGAAGTCGACAAATTTCCCTTCCTCGTCGGCTTGTATACACTGTATGTGCATCGTCTCAATTTGGTCGAGCATGATGGAAAGTCTTTGTATCCTGGTCATAAGGACACACTTTCTGAAGCTTTCCCAGAGACCTTTGAGATCATTCGCCACAGCTTGAAATCCCTTTTTTGTGAGACCTTCTCTTCGGCAATCGCAGGGATTGTCAAACTTGTCGTGATGAGCCTGTATCATCTGTACAAGGAGGTTCTGGATCACAACTTCTGGCTTTCCTTCCTTCCCGGCTTGGTTTCCACCACAAAAATGGGCTGCGAGTGCGGTGGCGTCGCCAGTTAAACGAGCATCGTCCATTCCGGCCCGAACTATCGCACTCATTTCAAGCAAAAGACGTGTCATCCATTCCGGATCGTTGCGATCTTGGCGGCCGTCTACCAATAAAATCTTGGGGCTGGTTGACGCTAACCAGTCGACCAGCAGGCTGAAGTGTTCTTGGCTTAGGAAATCGACAGTGGGTGGCAAAGCTTGATCTCGGCCAAAAAAACTTATACCTTCGTATGTTAATGTAAGAGTGTCTGGGAAGCACTCTCGACGAAGGAAGCAATAGTCCTGGTCCCCGGATGTCCGCTGTTTACAAAGGCCATCGCACAGGGTTATATCGCCATCGTCCTGTGCAGTCAGGGTTGGCATAACAGGATCGTGGGAAGACTCTGAGGACTTTGATGCTGTAATACGTCAGTAAAATTAGTCTAGTTATAATGGTGTTTGTAGGGCCTTGCAGACGATTTGGCGTTGATTTCCCGTCCGCTCCGTCATTCCGACTTCTCAGTGGTTCCGCAAAGGCCTCGAATAACTCTCGAAATTGTGTTCCGTTAATCAGTACGTTGAATTGCGTTGAGCTACCAGAGGCCGTATTATGCCCAACAAGGTAGTTTTGAGGATTCAGCTGTCGTTTGAAATGTTCGATCAAAATTTTATACATCCTAGGTAATCAGGCTAGAGTTTTGTGGAGCCAATCAGAAGCTGCCAAGTGGGTTGATAATCCAGTCGATGGGCTATCTCAAGAGATATTGGATGATAGTTGTGATCTGTCATTATGAGTTCAAGAAAATGCATGGTACGGAGTCTCCTAGGCAGATGAGCGATGGTAAGAACGGGCATTTGAGATTGTCCCCCGTAAGCCTCGCCGGATATGTCTTGGCCGCAGGCACTGCAGAAAGCCTCATCATCATTCAATCTCACCGGGTCTTTACCCTACCTGAACTATCGGCTTGGCGCGGTCAAAAGCCGCAGCCACGACCCCTCTCACCTACTACATTCGTCAGCATCTCCTCAGCTCACTAAGACAGCTGGCCTTTGAGTTGAAGTCCTGTGGCGGTGCATATGAGAGCATTATAGCTCAGGTTCATCAAGCTCCCCCTTTCTGCTGTAAGCATGACAACCCCCGCTATAGCTCTTAAACGGAATACCGAAGTGCCCGACTTGTACAGCGGTAGTGCCAGAATGCAGCCTAACCTCACAATCGCTGCTTACCCATGATGCGGTTGGCAAGGAAGCAAGACCCATCGGATTACGCCTTGGTGAATATGCGCAAGTCGAAAGATGAGTTTCTCGACGTAATGGTGAACGAAATAATGCAATATCCCCAAGACTGCACAACGGTATCGTATTCGTCTAGTTTTGCCAGCACTATGTTGCCACTGTAACGTACTTAAGGGTGTACAAATCGGGTCCACTTAGTTTCCGAACACCTTAAAATATTAGGAAAAATATTTATAGAACCACAACGCCTTAATAAAAATAAATATAAAAATAAACTAATATATATTAATATTAGCGGATGTAAATTAAGGTATTAACTTAATATTTTCTCTATCTATTCTTATATAAAAATACATTTAAATATTAATAGTTTGATAAAAAAAAATAAAAAATATTACTTATTTTTAACATATATATAAAAAGTAATAATATTACCTTAAATAGGATATAAATCTATACATATCGTAAAATTTCGTCTTAATTAACAGGTATTTAATAGTTTTTTAATAATTATTTAAAATCCGAATATAAAATATAGATTTTTAAGAAAAATTAAATACAACTTATCGAAACCTTTATAAAGTATTATAAAATTTAATATAAAATTTTATTAAGTTATAAAGTATTTTCTAGTAAAGATATATAGCAATAACTTTAAAAATAAGAAAGTTTAATATTTTTATATATAATTTCAAAATATATAATTAAAATCTATATTATACGATTAAAATAAAGATATACATAAAGATATTATTCTTTTTATAGTAGATTCGCATACCGATATATATTTTCCTATTATAAGTTTATATAGATAATAGTTATATATCGCTTTTAAATATATAAATATAAATTTTAATAAATTTTTTAAATTTTTATAAAATATTATTTTATTACTAATTTTTTTTCGTTTAATTATATATGTAATTATTTATTAATTTTTACCATTATATATACCGTATAAGTGTTATGTTTTAAATTTTTAAATATCTTAATGTAATAAAATTTGCTGTTCGGAAACTAAGCCGGACACCTTATTAACGCACCACCCCCTTAACTCCCGACATTTCCTACAAAGGTTATATATTAATAATTAATTAACAAAATAAATATGGGAAATGGATAACTTCTTTTATATAGCGTTATTTATAAACAATTAAATAAAAGTATTTTTAATACCTTAATTATAATATAATACAAATATTTATTAAAAATAGATTATTTTATATAATCTTTATTATAATATAATATAAATTTAAATAATATAATTTTATATAAATATAGTAATAAATAAATTTCAAGTTATAAATTAAATGTTTTTATAATATGAAGTTTATATTAATATAATAATAAAGTAGGACACAAGCGAACGAGCCATACAAGCAAGCGAGCCGTTCCGATCTATATAATAAAATCAGATTTTTAAAAATTTATAACTATATCAGACGTTTAAAAAAAGTTATCAAACTTTATATACGCCTTTATAACGATAAAGGCAACTTAGATTTAAATTGGCAAAAATTATACGTTTAAAATGCACTAGCTATATATAATAATTTCTTTTTCCTATTAAAACTAAACCCACCGTTTAATATCTTTATAAAAGAATTTTATGAAAAATTAACAGAAATAATATCTTATTCTTTATAAATTATTATTAAAATATACCAATTTTGATTGTATTTAATTAAGGTTTCGTTAAAATATAAGAATATATACCATTAGGTATTTAACGTAACTGATCCATGTACTATATACATACATATTGGTTTTTATAAACGCGACCGGAGAGTATTTCCAAAAACCGTACCTTTTGGAAGGCCGGATAAAAAACCCGATTAATAGGAGTTTTTTGATACGGTAACAAATGCGATTACGTATACGATTAATTTAATTAGTTCCCAAAGCCCTTAACCACTTTAGTTATTGCCGATATAATGGCGGAGCCGAAACTCTAATAATTTAGCTCCTTTAAGCTTAGCGTTACTTAAAAGAACGGTGGCCTAAGCTAGATTTGAACCAGTTATCTTTTGCAATTAATCGCAATAAGGTACCTAAACCTGTCGCAATTAAAAAAGATACCCAGGCTCGCGACCACTAAGCCATTAGGCCTTTTGTTGAAATATATTTTTTTAAAATATCGTCTTCTTTTATTTTAAAAATAATATAAAATAATTTATATCTTAGTAAAAATAAGCTGAACCTTTTTTATAATTTGTATATAATTAATAGACGTACTAATAGATATTTCTATAAAGTTGCATCGAAATTAAATATAAATTAGCGAAGTTATAACTATTAGAATTAAAGGTGGGGCGAATTTGACTCGCTCGCTTATGTAGCTCGTTCGCTTATATCTTACGTTACGTTTTATATATATATAATAAAATAAAATAATATAAAATTAAAAGAAGTTTTTAAAAGTAAATAGAAGAATTAAAAGGTAAATACGTAATAGAATATTTATTTATTATTAAAAAGTTATAATATTAAATATTTTATTATATAATATATTTACATATATTATAACGTACTATACAAGCGAACGGGACATTTTTTAGCGCACTTTAACAAAAATTTCAAATAAAACAACTATAACGCCTTAAACTAATTTAAATTAAATAAATTCCTTATCGCTAAACGTCTTTATTATTTCCTTATAAGTGCACGTATTATATCCCGGCTTACCGCAAACGTTATATTTCCATTTCTTCGTTTAAACTTTTTTGTAAGGATTACATTTTACCTTTATTAATTACGATTATTTATTACTATTTTCCTTTTGAGTTATAAAAACCCTTATTTCCCTTATAGTAAGTATTTCTTTTTTTTTAAAAAACGTATGTTTTTAGTTTTTTGGCGTTTACTAAAAAACGTAATTCGTTCCGTAAAAATAGCCGTTTTTTTTTTAAAAAAAAAGCGATTTCGTATAAAAGCAATAAATTACTTTTTGTTAAAAACTTAACCGATTTAATTATCTTTATCGGCGAGTTACCTTAATAATTTCTAATTTTTTTTAACAAATAACGTCCCCGTCGAATCGCTTTAATAACATTTTTAAAAATTTTTACAGGTAAGGAAATAACGGAATTAATAAAGGTAAATAAAAAGACAGTTAGTATAAGCATAACTAAAACTTTTAATTCGGAAAAAACGCAATTAAAATCGAATAAAACAAATCCCGCTTTTACGAATCCGGATTTAATATTATCGGTTATTATGGTAACTTTAAACGTATTATAAAAGCCGGCAATAAAATCTTTTTTAACAAAATAAATAACGTAACGTTATATAAAACTTTCGATATATAACAAATAAACGCGTTTTAATACGGAAAAATAAGATATGTCAAAAGGTTAAAGCCGATAGGAAAAATAGGCAAATATATAAAATATAATAATGTTATTAATTTTATAGTAATTTTCAAATTCGATCGAATAGTAATTTTCGTAACTGTTAAGGATAAAAAAACGATTCGAATTTTTATTACCTATTTTAATATATTTATCGAAATACTTAATTTATTTTAAATTTAGTTTATTTATCGTTCAGCCGTTTTCGTTTATAATAATCTTTTAATCGGGTAAAAGTAGGTTATCGGCGAACTAGAGAAAAAAATAAGTTTTTCCGGCAAAAATAATAAATAAAAGTAAAGCTTAACTTTAAAAATTAATAATTTGTATTATTATAAACCATTTTTTTATTTTTTTATTACGTTTATTTAAGTTTTTTACGTTTTTGGGTATTTATAATTATTATATTTATTATTATAAAAAAATTTATTAAAAATTTTATTTCGTTAAAATTATAAATATTTTCTGTCGTAATACCGTATTTCGTAATTATAACCCGAACAAACTTAAATTATTTAAGAAATATATTTAAATTTTCGTATAAAACTTTTTAATAATTTATTTTTTAACTTAAACGTAATTTCAGTTTTTTTTACCGTTTAATAAAATTAGACGTTTAATTAATCTTAATACGTATTACGATGCGTTAAGTAAATAATAAATGCGTTATATTTTTAATATATTAAACTCGGATAAAAAAAATTCGCGTATTTAAGTTAAGGATTTGTTCGATAATCGATTTTTTTTCGGTTAACGTTAATTTTCGTAAATTAAGAATAATATCGGTTCGGATACGTTTACCGTTAAATCGCGTTTTTAAAGTAAAGTATAAAATACTATAAATAAAATTAAGCTTTTTATAATTAAGTTTCGGGTTTCGTTTTTTAGCCTGAACTGTTAGGTTTATTTTCGTTTCTTTCGTAAAGCGTTCTATAACGTTAACGTTAAGAAATAAATAATTAAAAATAAATAATTAAAATGGTTATAAAAATGTTTTGTTCGTTTATATATCTCGTTCGCTTATATAATACGTTAAATATAAAGTAATATTAATAGAATTATAAAATTAAAATTAAAAATATATTAGTAAATATTAATAATATATAAAAACTTAAAAAATTAAAGAACCGATATATATAAAATTTATATACTTTATTTATATAATTATTACGGTTTAATTTAATAAAATATTAACGTTATAATTAAATTATATATACTTAGGTTAATATTATTTTCAATAATAATAATAATAAATTATAAGTAGAAAAACTTTATTTTTTTAAAAAAAAACTATGTAACTATATATAACGTTTATATAATTAATAATAATACCGATATATTAAATTGTTATTTTATTTTAACTTTTATATATTTCTTTTTCCTATATAATTTTATATTAATTTTTCCGCTTTATAAACTTTTTTAAATTTAACCTTTTATTTTTTTAAGTTTAACTAATAATAATAACGGTTACCGCTTTTTACTATTTATTTTTCTTTATTAGTTATAAATAAGTGGGTTTATAGATTTTATATAGGGAAATGTAGGGCGTTAATGAGGTAGTGCGTTAATGGGGTGTACGACTTACTCCGAATAAAAATGTCTACAATTCTAAGCCTCAGCAAGGACCAGCGCACCCTAATCCATCCTAAGTAGGTAACAGTTATTCGTAGAATCGCTGACTACGTTACAGGCTAATTTTTCTTTAAAAAGAAAGAGATAATAAAAAATATATTATATTAAAAGAACTTAAAAAGAATCTAATATAGTTATTATAAAGTAAAGATAACTTACTTGGTTATTAAAAAAATATTAACTTATAAGCATTATATAAAAATGCTATTCCGAGTTTATTATATTATATATATACTGTTTTAATTATAATTTTTTAAAATAGAAATATTTTAAATGAATAAATCTTTATTATTTATATTATTATTATAATTAAAAGTTCTAAGTTTATTTTTTAATATTTTAATAGATAATATTAAATATAAAATAACTTATAAATTTACGAAATATAATTATTATCGAAAAATAGATTATAAAACCTTGCGTTTATATAAAAAAAGTTAAAATATAAATATCTTAAATAAATAATATAATTATTTATTAAACATTAATTAAATATATTTTTTTAGTTAAAAATTTCTTATAAGTAAACTATTTATAATTTATATAAAAAATTAGTTTTACTATATATCGATTTAAAAATATATATTAAATATCTTAGCAGTTAAATATACATTAAAATAATAATAACGTATTATGTTTTTTTTAATCTTATAAATATTTGTATTATTATAAGAAATTTCATTATAATAATGCGTTTAAAATATAGTAAAAATTTAAGATTAAGTGAAATACTATATTTAATTTAACATTTATATTAAATAAATAAATAATTATATATAAAGCTAATTAGTTTATTATTTATATATATAAAGGATTATATAAATATAATATAAGGCCTAATAGCTTAATGGTTACGAGCCTAGGTATCTCTTTTAATTGCGACAGGCTTAGGCACCCTATTTCGGTTAATTTTAAAAAACAGCTAGTTTAAATCCAGCTTAGGCTACCGTTCCTTTAGGTAACGCCAGCCTAAAAGAAGTTAGATTAATTAGGGCTTCGGCTCCGCCACCGTGTCGGCGACAATTAAAGGGTGGCTGGGAACCAGTCACGATTAGGGGCGTTAGGAATTAATTAATTAATCAGGTGTTTTTTATCGTCAGTTGCCGTATATTACATAACCCGCATTACGTTTTTCCGGCCCTTAGCTAAAAAAGGACGGTTTTTAAGGGGGTACTCCCCGGTTGCGTTTATACAGAATTATTTATGTACATGTATGTAGTAAACGGATTAATTATATGTATGTACATAGCTAGATACCTTAATAGCACTTTACCTTGCATAAATATAATATAAAAGTCCTTTTTAATAACCTTTTTATAATAAAAACTAGAAAAACGTAATATAAGGTTTAAATATGATATTAAACGATTATATATACGATTAATTTAATTACTTTAATTATTGCCGATATAATAGCGGCGTTAAAATTTCGAACTTAGTTATTTAAGCTGGCGTAATTTTTAAAATACCATCCTAAGATAAATATAAATTAATTCTTTTTTACTCTTAATTATAATAGGGTATATAAGTTTATTAAAATTAAAAAATTTCCAAGTTTATAATTATTAAGTTATTAAAACGAATAGAAAAAAATAAATTAAGTAAAGAATTTTCTAATATTATAATAAAAAATTTTATACTATAAAATATAAATATTTAATTTCTTTTATATTTATTTATTTTAAAAATATATTTTCTTTTAAGTTTAAGCAAAGTTAATACTATTTAAGTATTAAGTTATATATAGTAGCTGATTTATTTACTAAGTATATATACAGGTGGTTTTATATAAACCCAACCGGAAAGCACCTTTTAAAAACCGGAAAAACGTAATGCGGGTCTTAGTATATAATAATAAATAATTAGATACGTACACGATTAATTTAATTTATTCCTAAAGCCCTTAACTACTCCAGTTATCGCCAACATAATAACGGAGCCGAAGCCCTAAGTAGTTATATTTTTTAAGCTGGCGACACCTAAAGGAACAGTAGCATAAGCTAGACTCGAACCAGCTGTTTTTGCCGATTAAGTAACGTAAAATACCTAAGCTTATATTAATAAAAAAAAAATCCAAGCTTACGATTATTAAGCTAATAGGCTTTATTTTAAGTTTATGAATTACGAAAATAATTATTTATAAAATTTATAAAACTTATTATTTTATTATTCGTAAATTTAAAGGTTTTTAATTATTATAATTTTAATTACGCTGTAATAATTAAAAGTAAAAGAAATATAATTTAAATTTAATTTATAATATTGTTTTTTCAAATAGCGCCGGTTTAAAAAGTTAATTATATTAAGCTTCGATTCCGTTATTATATTAGTAATAATCGGAATAATTAAGTAGTATAAAAACTAATTAAAGTAATTAAATACGTAATTAGCTTAATTATTCCCGTATTATAAAACTTCTATTAATTTTTTTATATAACTTTATTAAAAAAAGTACTTTTTAAATATATTTTCGGATTACCTTTATATAATTAATTTTATTTATACTTAATAAAATAATTTTACTATATATATAAAGAAATATTCTTTTTTTTAAAAAGACGTAATTTTATAACTAAATTAAATAAATTACTAAATTATGTTATTTCGGTTATTAAGCTTTATTAAACTTTAATTTTTTTTACAAATAAGTTTTTCCGATATAAAAATATTGGTATAATCTTAATCGTTTAAACGTTTTACTTTAAAGTAATTTTAAACTGCCTAATTATGCCCTTATCGACGATCATTTTTAACGGAATTTTAAAAGGTTTTCGTAATCTAAAATAACCGGATGTATTATTGTTCGTAATTTGCTTTATATTAATTTAAAACTTAAATTTCGATATTTTTAATTTTATTATTATTATTTTATAGTTTTACTAATAATTCCTTTATAAGCCAGATATTTTTTAATATAAATTTAGGTAAAAATCGCTTATTTCTGCCGTTTTAAAATAAATCGTATCCGAAATTAAAAATAAAATCCAAATCTTTTCGGAAAGGGTATTAATATTGATAAAAATATCGATATATTTTATTCGGCCGATTATTTTATTTAAATCGAATAATATAATCGAGACCGTTTCTGTTAAAACTCCGGAAATATAAAATACTGGGATTTTATATTCGGATTTAGCCGGTATATTTTGGTTATTTAGATTAATAAGAGTTTAAAAAAATGCCGTACGATTAATTAAGGTTAAAAAAAGTAGTTATCGTAAGATTGGTAAAAGGTTACAAAGTAGCCATTTTATACGGATTTAAAGTTTATCGTAAAAAGCTTAATATTTTTTAAGTTATTAAGATTCCCCTTATTAAATTAGTTAAAAGGTATAAAATTTATTATAGTCGAAGTTTATTAGTATTACGTAATAACCGATTTCGAAATATAATTTATCGTTACCGTAAAAGCGAGTAATAATTACTTCGTATTTTTAACTTAGCCTAGATAATACGGCTTAAATCTAACTGCTTTATATACTTTTAATATTATAACGGTATTTTAACTATTTATTTTAATAATTTCACGGATTATATTTATAAATTATCGTTTATTTATCGAAATCGTACTTTAAGATTTACGATAATACGTTATATTTTTTTAATATGCCCTTTATTTTAAATTTATTTTATTTTTTTAATTCTTAAAATTTCTGTCGTAGTTTTATATTTATATTCGTTATCCTTTTTAATCGAATGTTAAAATCTTGTATCGTTTTTATTTATTTCGAACTGGAAAATAAGCGAAAATATATTTAATTTCTTTCTTAAGCAATTAGAGAATTATATTAACGCAACTGAATTTTTTTAAAGATTATATCGTATCTAGTTAATAGAATAATATCGATATTATTATTTGTTTTAAATAAAAATGTTAAAATAATTAATTTTGCGTTTAATTTATTGATCGTTATAGGTAAAATTTAAACTTTCGGCATTTTTGGCCTTATAAAGATAATTTGTTTCTTTTTATAATAAGTTTAATTAATTTCTTAGATTTAAATTATTATAATTTACAATTATCGTTCCGTAATTTATTATTACTATATACCAGCTTTTCTTTATTCGTACTTATATAATAATAACGTTATTTCTCGCACCTTTAATTAATACGTTTAAAACCTTTTAAGGTATTATAATTTAATATCTTTTTCTTACTTACTTACAGCTTTTTTATATACAACGTTATTTTTTTAAAATTTATAAAAGTTTTCATAACTCCGTTTTATTTTAATTATTCCATGCTCGAAGCTTTTATTAATTATTTTTCTATTTAATTATTTATTTTTAAGGTTATTTAAATTATCGTTATACTTTTTATTATATACGAACTTATTCCGTAAACTTTTTAATTTAATTTACGAAAATCTTAATACTTCCTTTATCTTGTAATATTAAATATGAATTGTTATTTTTTTTCTATTATGTTTTATATTTTTCCTTATAATCTTTTAAAATTTTTATTTATTATAAATTTCTTAATAAGGTTTTTTTCGTTTTAAAAAGTATTTAATAAATATTATCTTAAACAATAATTCGTTATCAATTCGTTAATATATTTTTATAACGGTATTATAAAAAGTTCTTTTTTTATTTACTAATCTCGATAATCTTAATAATATTAGGGGTTTTCCGCCGGGTAAATTTTCTTATTCATTTAATTTTTAATTACGGCTATTTTATCGATTTTATTTTACGTTATTATAAATTTTTAAATACCGGTACTATTTTATAAGTTATTACTTTTTTAACAAACCAAATCGAATGTTTATTACTATAAGCGTATAATTTTCTTAGTAGTATATTTTTTATATTTCTGATAAATAAAATACTAGTAACGTCGACAGTTAACTGTATAAAATATTCTATATTAGTTATCTTCTTTAAAATATAGCTTCTTATCCCATTCTTAGTACTGTCGAGTTTATTTTTATATATCCTATATTATTTATTATAATTATTAATAACGATATTTTTTCTTTTAGGACCGTATTAAAGTTATAATCATGTTAATAAGTTTTTATTATCTTTTATAGCTTTTAAATTAATATTATATCGTTCCGGTTTTTATTTTCGATACCCAATTAATTCAAGGTAAAATTCTATTAACCGTTTTTTTATTATTTTTCTTATTTTTTTATCGTTTTTCGAGAATTAACCTTTATTTTTCTTATTAAAATTTTTTTAAGTTTCTTATATTAATAATCTTTATATCTTATTATCTCATAGTTAAAATATTTAAATAAGGTTTATTTTCGTTATCGGATTATTCCGATTTTTATAAGGCTTGGTTATATTCCGAAAGAAATAAAAAGTACGTTTTAACTTTTTATTTTATTAAATTTATTAAATTTAAATCGCAAGGCGTCTTAATTTTTTTTTATCGTTTTTCGAATTATTAATTAAAACATTTTATAACTTTAATAATATATTTATTTAAATTATTTAATCGTTTATATATAATAATATCGTTTTTATTATTTATTTAACTTTAATTATTAAATTTCCAAATTTTATTATATATTTAAATATTAGTGTTTTTAACGTAACTGTAGAATTTGTTATACGGCAGTACGGTTTTTATCCCCTTGTTAAAATTAGCCTTTAATTGCTTTTCGAAATTACCGTAATAAATTTTTTTTAATAATTTTCTTTTATTATTTTCTACGTTTTCCAGGTAATCCCTTATAATTAGTTTAAATTAATTAAGCGCATCTCTTATAAAAAATATTATAACGGTAAAAATCTAGTTTTCTAAGTCGTTAAATGTTAAAAACCGCAGATAAATTTATACTTACGTAAAGAAATTCTAAATATTACTTTTATCATTATAAATTAAAACTTTATAACTTTAATTTTCGAAATATTAAAAGTTAGTATAATTTATTTCGTTAATTTTTCAAGTTTATTTTAAATTACTAATTAATCTTTTGTTTAATATTAAATAATATTTAAAATCGAATAATATTATTAAATAAAAACTTATATCGTATAAAAGCTAAATTAATTAATTAATTAATTAATTATTAAATTAAGTTATACGGTTTATATTAATAGTTATTTTATAAAAATTTAAATAACGGAAACTATTTAATTACGTTTAATAATATTAACGGTATTTTATATAATTAAGTTATATTATAAATTAATATTATTTACATTATAGAAACACCGAGCATATATATTTTTCTTAGTTTGTTAAAGCTTAATATTATTTAATTCGATTATTCTTAAATACTTTCGATTATATAACTTTTATCTGAGGTACTTTTTACTTAGTCCGACCGTTTCTAGAGATTTCTTTAATCGAGTCGTAATAATAAACTACTACTAATAGAAGGCTAGGGCTAAAAAACGCAGAGCTTACTTTATCTATATTTATTTAAACATTTTAGCTTTCTTTTTTCTTTTTTTTTCAGCCTGATATTTTATAATACAAGTAGCCTATATTAGAGCTTTGCTTTTAAGTCTCTATTTTACGGCGTAATATTAATTATTTTAATATTTTTCGTCTGGTATTAGTATATTAAAACTAATACGAATTTCTTAGATATTATCGGGCAAATTGTGTTGCATTCTTAAAACTGTAGTTCTGTGGTTTCTTAGTTCTAAGTTACTGGAATAGGAGTAGTTAAATATAGCCTCCAGCTTCTTTATCCTTACAATCTTAGGGCTATAAACCAAAGCCTTTTTGATTTTTTTAACGCTTTCATAATAAATTACCGCATCTGCCGATACGCTTTTATGGTCTTAAGGTTGCCATAAAGTCATCCAGACCTCGCCGTCGCCCTAGAAGCCATTAAAAGGTTTTTCCATCCGTCCTATACAAATCTTTCAGCATTTCCGGAATAAAACTAGCTTCGTATTTTGTATTACGCTTTAACCGTTTGTTATTATTAATTTTTTGTTTTAGGCAATTTTTCGCCATATATCCGTATTTATTATATTTAAAGCAAAGTAATTAGTTTTTTTTATTTTACAAGGGCTTATTTTATCGGTTTTAATTCGCGTTATAATTATTATTATTTTTTTCTTTTTTCGAAATTCGGCGATAAAGTTATTATATATTTAATTTACTGTTATAATTAAGTATTAACGAAATATTCCTTTTATTCGACCTTTTTAACCGGTATCATCTTAGTTTTAAATCGAGCAGATAAATATAATAATCTATTATTTAACGTTAATAAGTTTATTAATTTCGTTATACCGCCGTATTAAATTCTTAAAATTAATTATGTAATCTAACGCCGATTACATTTTAAAATTTTATTTAACAAATTAAGATTAAATTTAAAAATTTATTTTTTAATTAATTTTTTTTCGCTTTATATAAACGTTTTAATACTTTTATTATTTCTTTTTTTTTTAAATTTAATAACGATTATTATAAGGGTTTTTTTGACGTTATTAATAACCGGAGTAATTAATTTGGTTTTATTAATATAAATAAATTTCGTTAAATTATTATTATAATATTTAATCGTTATTAGAGCTATTTAAATAACCGTTTTCTATATTTTTTAATTATTATTATTTCGTAACCGATTTTTTTTACTAAATTTAAAATCGAAATTTTTTTAATCCAAATACGTATTTTTTTCTATTTTTTTGTTCGATAACGTAACAACGCTTTTATTAATTATTCTATATTAAAGCCTTCCGACTAACCTTTTACGTTTTTTCCAAACGTTATTTCTTTTTTAATTATTATCTTAACTTTTTTTCTAATTTCTTTTTAAATTCTCTTTTAAATCCTTTCGGATATTACCGTATCGACGAACCTCTGTTTTTAATCGATAACGGCCATTACGTATATAAACGCTTTTATCCTATTCGAAACGATTAAAGAATCTTTTAAAAAAAAATTTTCAAATCCCAATTTTCGCAAATTTTTTATTTTAAAACGCCTTTACGCTAAGCCTGCCGTTAAGCCTTTCGTACCGAAACGAAACAGTACTTTAAATATAATGCAAAATAAATAAATCAAAATATTAATAAACAAAACCAGAAAATACTACTATATAGGCAAATTATATTGCATTTTTAAAACTGTAGTTCTGTAATTTCCTAGTTCTAGGTTACTGGAATAGGAGCAGCTAGATATAGCCTCTAGCTTCTTTATCTTTGTAATCCTAGGGCCACAAATCAAAGCCCTTTTAATCCTTTCAACGCTTTAACAATAAATTACCGCATCTGTCGACAGATAGTAAATATCTTATATTACGTATTAATATAACGTCTTATACAAGTACTCCGGACGGTTTTTAGCATATTTTAATTACCGAATTTTAATTAATTATTTTTTAATATTAATAATATAGAACGTCTTATAAAAAAAGCGAAAATAAACTTAGCCGTTTAGGTTAAAAAACGAAACCCGAAATTTAATTATACGATATTTAGTTTTATATATAAAATTGTAAAATTTACTTTATATAAACGATATACCGGTATATCTTTTTATAGCAATTATATACCTAAATCGCGAAAATTAACGCCGACCAAAAGAAAATCGATTATCAACCGAATTTTCGACCTAAATACGCAAGCGTTTTTTGTCCGGTTTCAACATGTTAAAAATATGGCTAATATACTATTTATTTAACGCGTTTTAATACGTATCGGAGTTAATTAAGCGTTAAACTTTGTTAAACGGCAAAAAAAATTCCAGATATATTTAAATCGGAAAATCGATGATTAACGGGTATTATGCGAAAATTTAAAGATATTTCGCAAATAATTCGAATTTATTCGGGTTATTATCGTAAAATACGGTATTACAAAAAAAAATATTTATAATTTCGATTAAACTGGATTTTTAATAAGGCTTTTTATAATAACGGGTATAATAATTACCAGTATCGAAAAACGTAAAACCCCTAGATAAACCTAATAAAGGAATAAAAAATAAATTATAATTATCCAAGTTATTAATTCCTAAAGTTAAACTATACCGTTATTTATTGTTATAGTAAAAAAAAATTACTTTCAATCCTAATACCGTAATAACTTATTACTAGTAATCGATTAAAAAATTATATTAAGTAATAATAACTAAATAATAAATAAATTAGGTTTAAAATACATCCAGTATTTTAATAAATATATTCGAATGCATATAAAAAGGTCGAAACGTTTTTTTATCCATAACAGTTACGAAAACTATTATTCGATAAAATTCGAACGATATAACGCTAATTACGATATTATTACATTTTATATATCTACGTATTTTTCGTATAAGCTTTAATCTTTTAATATATCTTGTTTTTCTATTTTAAAACATATTTATTCGTTATATATTAAAAACCTAATATAACGTTACTATATTTATATTGCTAAAAAGGATTTTTTCGCCGGCTTTTACGACGCATTTAAAGTTATTATAACGTCTACTAATATTAAATTTAAATTCGCGAAAATTAGCCTTATTTTATTCGATCTTAATAACGTCCTTTCCGAACTCGAAATTCCTTCAGTTATACTTACGCCGATTATCTTCCCGTTAACCTCCGCCGGTTTTATTTTTCCGCCTGCGAAAACCCTAAAAAATATCCGTAAAATAACAAAATAAAAACGTTATTTACAAAAAAAGATTAAAAATTATCAAGGTAACTCGCCGACAAAAATATTTAAATCGGTTAATCTTATAACAAAAGGTTACATATTACTTTTATATAAAACCGCTTTTTTTCAGGAAGAAAATGTCTAATTACGCAAAATAAACTATATTTTAAGCAAACGTTAAAGGACTAAAAATAAACGTCTTTAAAAAAAAATACTTATTATATTAAAAGGACAAGCTTTTCTGGCTTAAAAAAAAAAGGGTAATAAAAGAATGCAGCTAATAATAGCTAAGGAGGTCGTCGTAAAAAAATTAAAATAAAGGAACGGAAATATAACGTCTGTAACAAGCCCGGATATAATGCGCGTACTTATGAAAAAGCTGTAAAAACGTTTAGCGAAAAAGAAACCGATTAATTTAAATTAATACGATATGTTATTATTAAGTTATTTGAATTTGTTATTACGAAGTGCCAAAAACTGTCCGGAGTACTTGTACGTCCGGAGTACTTATATAAGACGTTAAACTAAATAATAAATTAGGTTAAATTATAAAATAATTAAAACTACGATTAAATAAAAAGAAAAATTATATAAATAGTTTATAATTATAATTTATATAATTTACTTATTATAGTATTTTAAAGGTTTAAATAAAATAAATACAGAAAGTATAAATATAAAAGAAGTAAAAGGTTTATATCTACGTAATAAATAAATTATTAAATTATTAAATTAAGTTTAATTTATATATACTATATATATTACTATATACGATTATTTTATTAGTTTATAAATTAATAATTTCATTTAAATAAAAAGTTTATTATAAATAAAAAGTGTTAAAGAATAATATAACTAAGATTAATAATATATAAAATGTAATAATAAAGATAATAAAGTATATCTTAAAATTATTAAATTCTTTTTATTTTAATAATTATATAAATATCTAACTACTAATATTATTATTATAATTAATTTATTTATTCACTTTTTATTAGTTTTAATTCGTAAAAAGATTTTCTTATTTTATATTAAAACGTATTAATTCGGTATGTATCAAAAGTCTGTTATAATATTCTACTATTTAAATAATTTAAAACAGTAATTACCTAGTTTAAACTACGTTTAAAGCTGTTATAGTAATCTATAATATTTAATTTAAATTTCTAAAGACGAAATTTATTATATTCCTTTTCTTTAATGCTTTATATTTAAAACACTTATATCTAAACTATATATTTGTTTTACCTTTTTATTTTTATTATATTTTTCTTATTTATAAAACTTTTTTTACATATTATTATTAAAGAAGTTTTATAAATTACGAATATAAACTACTAATAAAATTAAATACGTAAGTTAATATTTTAATAAAAAACTATTACGGTTATATTAAATTTCTTTTTCTCGAAAAAAAAGTTATATCTACGTAATAACTTACCTTTAAATAATCGTTAGACTATTATAAAATAAAGAATTTAAAATAGAAAAATATTTTTATAAGAAGTATTTTTATAACTAAATATAACTAGAAATAATTAAAATAAATAAAGATTTAAATAAGTATTATAAAATGATTAATAAGGTTTATTAGGGTCGAAGCGCACCCTGTTTCGGTTGATCTTAAGAGACAGCTGGTTCAAATCCAGCTTGGGCCACCGTTCCTCTAGGTGGCGCCAGCCTAGAGGAGCTAAACCAATTGGGGCTTCGGCTCCGCCACCGTGTCGGCGACAATTGAGGGGTAGCTGGGGGCTCTAGAACCAGTCACGATTGGGGGCGTTGGGAACCAATCAATCAATCGGGTGTATCTTATCGTCAGTTGCCGTGTGTCACATAACCCGCATTGCGTTTTTCCGGTCTTTGCCAAGAAGGGACGGTTTTTAGGGGGGTGCTCCCCGGTCGCGTTTGTGCAGAACCATTTGTGTATATGTATGTAGTGAACGGATCAGCTGTATGTACATAGCTAGATACCACAATGGCACTTTACCTTGCATTAGGGTCGAAGCTTGTTGGCATTGCGCAAGTAAGTCTCCCAGCCGATATTAGTGCCCTCGTTTTAACGTAGTGAGCTTGCGAACGGAGTAGACGAGGGTTATTATGTCGAAAATTTGTTTCCCCCGGAGCCGATTGCCGTATTTGGATCTTGGCACGTCCCAAATAGGAAGGTTTCGGCAACACCTGCCACAGTACTGCCGCCACCTGGCATGTCCAATAGCCCTCGATATCGTTAACTGCCCGGGGGTAGGGGGGGGCTTCGCCCCCCCGGCCTAGGGCGCATAACGGCTAACGCTGTTAAAACGAGGGCATATTGTGCTTGCCGCGGCAACGCAGTAGCCTCACGTAGAAAAATTACGGGCTTACGGGGGCCGAATAATTGGCTTTAGGATAATGCTTTTTATAATCGAAACGTATAATTAATCTTAACCGTAAAAACTAATAATTATTACCATATTCGAAAATATAGGTTATAATACTTATTATATTAATTATTAGTAAAAATATTCCGTATTTTTAATTTAATTTAAATAATACAGCTTAAACGTAACGTACTACACATATAAGCAAAAGATATATATAAGCGAAAGACTTTTTTCGCCATTTTAATTATCTATCTTTAATCGTCCATTTCTTAATACTAACGTTATAAAACGCCTTATAAAAAAAGCAAAAATAAATTTAGTTATTTAAATTAAAAAACGAAACCCGAAAATTAATTATAAAAAGCTTAATTCTATTTATAAAGTTCCATATTCTACTTTAATATACCGTTTTAACAGTAAATACGCCCGAACCAATATTATCCTTCCTTTATAAAAATTAACGCCAACCGAAAAAAAATCAATTATCGACCAAATCCTTAACCTAAATACGCAAACGTTTCCTATCCGGCTTTAGCATGTTAAAAATATAGCCAATATACTGTTAACTTAGCGCATTACGGAACGTATCGGAATTAACTAAACGTCGAACTTTGTTAAACGGCAAAAAAAACTCCAAACGCGTCTAAATCGGAAAATCGATTATTAACGGATCTTATCCGAAAATCCAGAAACATTTCGTAAATAATTCGAACTTATTCGGGTTATAATCGCAAAATACGGTATCACAAAAAAAAATATCTACAACTTCGACGAAACTGGATTTTTAATAAAGCTTTTTATAACAACGGGCATAATAATTACCAATACCGAAAAACGTAAAAAACCTAAACAAACGTAACAAAAAAATAAAAAATAAATTACAATTATCCAAACTGTTAATTCCTAAAATTAAATTATACCGCCATTTGTTATTATAACAGGGAAAAATCATCTTAAATCCTAATACCGCAATAACCCATTACCAGCAACCGATTAAAAAATCGCATTAAATAATAATAACTAAATAACAAATAAATTAAGTTTAAAATAAATCTAGCATTTTAATAAATATATTCGAACGCGTACGAAAAGTTCGAAATATCTCCTTATCCTCGACGGTTACGAAAATTACCATTCGATAAAATTCGAAAAATACTGCGCCAACCATAACATTATTACGCTTTACATACCCGCATATTCTTCGCACCGGCTCCAACCTCTTAATATATCTTATTTTTCTATTTTAAAACGCGCTTATTCGCGGTATATCGAAAACCTAATACGACACCATCATACCCATATTACCAAAAAAAATTTTCTTGCCGGCTTTTACAACGCGTTCCAAACTACCATAACGTCCGACAACATCAAATCTAAATTCGCGAAAATTAACTTTATTCCATTCGATCTTAATAACGTCCTTTCCGAATTCGAAATTCCTCCAATTATACCTACGCCAACTATCTCCCCGTTAACCTCCGCCGGTTCTACTTCCCCGCCTGCAAAAACCCCTAAAAATATCCGTAAAACAACAAAACAAAAACATTATTTACAAAAAAAAATCAAAAATCATCAAAGTAACTCGCCAACAAGGATACTTAAATCGGCTAATCTTATAACAAAAAGTTACATATTATTATTACATAAAACCGCTCTTCTCCGGAAAGAAAACGTCTAATTACGCAAAACGAACCACATCTTAAACAAACGTCACAAAACTAAAAATAAACGTCTTCAAAAAAAAAAAACACTTACTATACAAAAAAAACAAACTCTTTTAGCCCAAAAAAAAAAAATGGTAAAAAAATGCAGCCAACAGCAACTAAAAAAAGTCGTTATAAAAAGGTTAAAACGAAGGAACGGAAATATAACGTTTGCGGCAAGCCCGGACATAATACGCGTACTTATAAAGAAATTATAGATACATCTAGCCAAAAAAAATCCGATTAATTTAAATTAATGCAATATGTTATTGTTAAGTTATTTAAATTTGTTATTACGGAATGCCAAAAAGCGGCTCGCTCATATGTGTCTCTCGCTTATATATATAACACGTTAATTAACTTTATATAAATAGATTTAAACTAAAAAGGAAAATATAAATAATTTTATAAACTATAATATATTAAACGTATGTATAGAATATTATAAAAAGATTTTATAAGAAAAAAATCTAATTAAGTTAAATTAATTTATTACGTTTTATTTATTTTATTTAAAGATAATTTTAAATAAGAGTAAAATTATTTCGTGCGCTTATATATCTCGTTCGTTTATATAATACGTTAATAGTATTATATTTAAAAGAATTAATAATAAACGAATTTACGATATAAATTTAAATTTAAACTAGATAATAAATTAAAACAAGGCTTATTAAAACTATATATATGCGAAAACCCCTTAATCAGAAGCTTGGGAAAAAGGATGTCGGGCGTTTCTTATTTTTATAGAAGACTACATACAAAGGTTAGTAGGTCGGCATTATATAGACCATCGCCGACCCACTTAGTGATACAGCTAGAAACAGCTGGAAAAAGCTAGAACTAGCTACAGCTGATAACAGCTGTAACGGGTACAACAGCTGTACAGCTCTAACCCCAGTTTATTAATAAAAAGGTTAATTTTATACTTTTATAAAAAAGTTTCTTATAAACAGATTATAAGCTATGTATAATTTAATAAATAAAAATAAAAATATAAAACTTTTAATAAAACTAAATAATAATATAATTATTAAACTATTTCTTTAAATATAAAATTATTTAAATTATATTTATATTATAGTAAAATTAAGAGATAATAAAGTTATAATTTTAAACGAATTTTATATTTTTTAAACCTATTTAAATTAATTAAATTTATAAATAAATATTATATAAACGGTATATATTTATATAAGTAATTATTATAAAAATTCTTATAAATGTTTATTATATAGATAATTAATATTCGTATTAAAGCTTTTAAAACATTATATTCTTATAGCTAATTTTTAATCTTTTATTATTATAATATCTATATAGTTACTTTTTTATTAATATTAAGCCATTTTTAAATTACTTGAAATATTTCGATATAACGTTAATTTACAACCTGCTTTTAAATATTCTATATAATAAAGGTAATTTTAACCGATTATAATAGATTTTTTTATAAAATTATTTTATTAATTATTAAAATATTAACTTTATTAACTGCTTATTAAATATCGTACTTACGCTTTTCGTATAACGTAATATATAAGCGAACGGAACAAACAAGCGAACGGGACAGTCGGACCCACATTTAATAAATCGGCTATAACTTTACGAAACCTTTATATAATTTAATATAACTTTATAAACAGGTTTATAACTGTATAAATAAAGCGTTTATAAAATTGCATTAAGATTTAACCGTTTTTAGTACAGTTATAACTATATATTCAAATAATAAGAAAATTCTTATAATTACTTATAACTCGACGAAATTTACATATAATTACGTTAAACTTTATTAACGGCTTTAAAAAATAATTATGTATTTACTAAGATTTTTTTTGAATTTTTAAAAAAATTATTTTAAGAGATATTAAAAAGTGGGTCTGATTTAATAGCTAAAATATATATCTTGTAATATCTTACGTAATCGGTCGTATAGAATTTTAGGAATTTTACTAAAAGTAATTAAAAGCGTAATATATAAGATTATAAAATATAGTAATATTTTATACAGATTTGATAAAGTTATAAATTTTTAAAATATAGTTGATATTATATATCACGTAACTGTTCCGTTCGCTTATATGTCCCGTTCGCTTGTGTGGTACGTTATATATAATACGAAATTTTAATTATAGACTTAATATTTTTATAATTAATTTAAAAATAATTACTAATTAACTTATATAATCGTTATAAAAAATTAAAACGTCGTTTTAATAACTAAAATATTAAACTTTTATAAAAACGAAATATATTTTTAAACTATAAGAGTATATAGAGGTTATTAATTTAATAAATTACGAAAATTATTATTTTTAAGTTTATATTTAATTAAATATAAGAAATAATTATATTACTAATTATATTAAAAAATAATATATTTATATTTTTAAATAACGTATTATACAAGCAAACTGTACATATAAACGAACTGTATACTTTTTAATACGTCGCAATAACAAATTCGAATTAAATAACTATAATATATTAAATTAATTTAAATTAATCGGATTTTTTATCGTTAAATGCCTTTATATTTTCTTTATAAATACGCGCATTATGTCCGGGTTTACCGCAAACGTTATATTTCCGTTTTTTCGCCTAAACTTTTTTGCAACAACCTTTTTCGGCTACTGCCAGTTACGATTATTTACTATTACCTTCCTTCGTAACTATAAAAACTTATACTTTTTTTATAATAAATATCCCTTTTTTTTAAAAACGTTTATTTTTAGTTCTCCGGCGTTTACTAAGGACGTAATTCGTTTCGCGTAATAAACCGTATTCCTTCCGAAAAAGGGTAATTTTATACAAAAATATTAGGTTACTTTTTGTTAAAAAATTAACCGACTTAATTATCTTAATCGGCGAGCTACCCTAATAATTTCTCATTTTTCTTTATAAATAACATCCTCGTTAAATCACTTCGGCAATATTTTTAAAAGTTTTCGCAAGTAAAAAAATAACGGAATTAACAAAAGTAAATAAAAAAACGGTCGGTATAAATATAACTAAAACTTTTAATTCGGAAAAAATACGATTAAAATCGAATAAAACAAATCCCGCTTTTGCAAATCCGGATTTAATATTATTAATCGTTATAGCGGTTTTAAACGTATCGTAAAAGCCGGCAATAAAATTTTCCTTAACAATATAAATAACGTAACGTCGTATAAAACCTTCGATATATAACAAATAAACGCGTTTTAATACGGAAAAATAAAATACGTTAAAAAATTAAAACCGATAAAAAAAATAAGCAGGTATACAAAATATAATAATATCGTTAATTTTGCAATAATTTTCGAATTTAATCGAATAATAACTTTCGTAACCGTTAAGGATAAAAAAACGTTTCGAACCTTTAATACGTATTTTAATATATTTATCAAAATACTTAATTTATTTTAAACCCAATTTATTTATCGTCCAGCCGTTTTCGCTTATAACAATCCTTTAGTTAAATAAAAGTAAGTTATCGGCGAACCAGCGAAAAAAATGGTTTTTCCCGGTAAAAATAATAAATAAAAATAAGGCCCAGCCTTAAAAATTAACAACTTATATTACCGTAAACCATTCCCTATTCCTTTATTACGCCTATCTAAATTTTTTACGTTTTTCGGCACTTATAATTACCATACCTATTACTATAAAAAAATTTATTAAAAACTTTATTTCGTCAAAATTATAAATATCCTTTTCCGTAATGCCATATTTCGCGATTATAACCCAAATAAACTTAAACTATTTACGAAATACCTTTAGATTTTCGCATAAAACCCGTTAATAATTTATCTTTCGATTTAAACGCGTTTTAAATTTATATTACCGTTTAACAAAATTAAATACTTAATTAACCTTAATATATCCTACAACGCGTTACGTAAATAACAAATTCGCCATATCTTCAACGTATTAACGCTAAACGGGAAACGTTCGCATATCTAAGTTAAGGATTCGTTCGACAATCGATTTCTTTTTAATCGGCGTTAATTTTCGCAAATTAAAAACGGTATCGGGTCTAGCGCATTTGTTATTAATTCGTATTCCTAAGGTAATAAATAGGACATCATAAATAAAACTAAGCTTTCTATAACTAAGCTTCGGATCTCGTTTTTTAACCTAAACGGCTAAATTTATTTTCGCTTTTTTTATAAGCCGTTCCATATTATAGTTATTAAAAAATAAATAATTAAAATTAAAAAGTTAAAATGATAAAAAAAGTGTATAGTTCGCTTGTATGTATAGCTCGTTTGTATGGTACGTTATATTATATTAATTATTTTTTCGGTTTAATAAAGTTATATATTATAATTTCGATAAATGTTATTTAAAAGCCGATTATTAAGCTATTATAATTATATAACTTTTTAATTACTATTAGCTTAAAGACCTTGTTTATATAATACGGACTAATTTTAAACTTAGTAAATTTTAAATTTTTATAAAATAACTTCGTAACTCTTTATTTGTTCTTTACTGGATTTTTATAAAATTTATCGATTTTACTAGTTTTCGATTTTTTTAAATTAATAAAACTAAACTATACCGAGTAATACTTATTATAGAATATTCGTATTCGGTACGTTTAGTATTTTTACGAAAAATCTTTTACATAAAATATCTAAGTTTTATAATATTTTCAAGTAAATTAAAATTATTAATATATTTATTAAATCTATCTATTCTTTTTATTAAAATATTTTTTATTTTTAACTTTCGAATTCGATTTTTATATAATAATAAAAATAAATAAAAGTAATAACTTTATAGCGGATTTAATTAGTCGTATAAAAAATTATAAATATATATATATAACGGGTAAAAAGCTTAAAAATTTTAAAGTTTAATTTTTAATACGATATAAGAAATATTACGAACGTTAATTTATATAGCTGTACCGGATTACAAAAACCGTTTAAAATTACGTTTAAAATAGTAGGTAATAAAAGTAAAGGTAAGTAATTTAAAGTTATTTATTAAAACGTTAGATTTTAAAAAAGCTTAATAAATAAAATAATATAAATTATTAACTTATTTAATTAAGTTTATACGGTTATATCTTTTTTAAGAATAATTATTATGTAATTAAAAGTTATATTTTAATTAAAAATTTCCTTTTACATCGATTTTAGTTTTAAAGTTCTTTATATTTAACAAACGATAATTATAACGGCTGGGCTAGTTAACTAATTATTAAACCTAGTTATACGGTTTATATTAGCAGTCGTATTATAAAAGTTTAAGTAATAAAGGTAATTAGTTACGTTTAGTAATACTAAAGGTATCTTAGGTAATTAAGTTATATTGTAAACTGATATTATCTAGATTATGGAACTAACGAACGTATATATTTTTTCTAAATTATTATAGCTTTTTACTGCTTAATTTAATCGTTACTGAACAGTAACGAAAGGTATTTTGTTATGTTTAACGATACTTAGCTTAATCGTTACTAAGCATTTCCGATTACGTAACTTAACCTACTTGGGTCCTGTTTCGGCCTACTGGGACCGTTTCCGAGACTTCCCCTCCGTTAGGTCGTAACAATAATATTAAAATTATTCGTATAATTAAATAAACTATAAATGAGTACTACTAGTAATTACTTATAAAATATTTGTGATAGCTAATTAATTAGTATTTATATTATTAAAACTTTTAATTGTTAAACATATACAAAACTGTATCATCCTAGGTCTAATGAGATATACTTCTACTACGCTCACTGCTCTTGTCTAGCGTTGCAACGGAACTTATATGTTCCGATCAGAAAGTGGCTTTTCCTTATTTGTTGTATTATTGCACACCTGATTAGGTGATACCTATCTTCTTAGCAACTCCGGATCCACAAGTTTAATGAGCACTCCAAATAGCGGCCGAGGCGATAAGGCTAAGAGATTTCACCATGTCCATTCGGCTCATTCACACGGAGACACTCCGCCTGAAGGCTTTTACAGGCGGTGCGATACCTAAATACGCGATCCTCTCCCACACCTGGATCCCGGATGGAGAAGTGTCATTTCAAGAAATGATGGCCATTGCCGAATATCCTGAGGACGCTGCCACGAAGAAGTCTGGGTATAAGAAGATCGTAAAATGCTGCCAGAAAGCGAGAAGTCACGGATACATGTACACATGGATCGACACCTGCTGCATCGATAAGACCAGTAGCGCTGAGTTGAGCGAGGCGATTAACTCCATGTACAAATGGTACGGGGAAGCCTCGATCTGCTATGTGTACCTTTGGGACGTGCCAGCAGGTCAAGACCTAAGTGCAGACGACTCGGAATTCCGAGCCTCTCGGTGGTTCACCCGGGGCTGGACGCTGCAGGAGCTTTTAGCCCCTTCTAGTCTGGCCTTTTATGACCAAGATTGGGGAATACTCGGACAGGAGCTGAAGCAACCAGGTTGCGAGGAGTCCGGGTGGAAGCGCCTCGTCTCTGCAGTAACAAGCAAATCTGGCATTCCCTTCTCGTATATAGATCTTACCACGCCCATAAGTTAGGCTAGCGTGGCGGAGAGAATGAGCTGGGCCGCAGGGCGGATAACAATTCGGGTTGAGGATATGGTATACTGCCTTCTCGGCATCTTCGACGTCAATATGCCCCTTCTGTATGGGGAGGGTGAGAAAGCGTTTGTCAGGCTACAGGAGGAGATTATTAAGGAGTACGACGATCATTCGCTCTTGTTTTGGCATGACCGGTCTCTTATTTCCACTGGAGGATCCTGCTTCGCCCGCCGGCCGGCAGACTTTGGAAGATCCGGCGACGCGAGGGTTATCGGCCTGACTCGTTTTATCATATCAAGTTACCCCACTATCTGATAACGAATAAAGGGCTGCTGATAAAACTTAGTGTTATCCAGTTCGAGTCGAAAGATTTTATTGCACGATTAAACTGTAGCATTAACACTTTAGGCGGTGGCAGTTGTGGAAATATATATGTTGCGATCTCCTTCGTTCGTATTTTTGGGGAGGAGAATTCGTTCTATAGATTTAGTGCTGCGCTACCTCAGCTCGTGCGTTTTTGGTCGTTTCGTAACGTCACCCCCATCTTTGTGTATATTGCCAAGGCGAGTCCCCCGTACGCAATCTGGACGAGTGGATTCATTATCCAAGCGAATTTCAAAGAGTTCTTTTCGATTAACGCAATTTACTTTTCTAACTGGAGGATCGGCGAGGTCATGGCTATAGAACAGGAGATTCGATCAGGGTACCAGGTAATATTTCTGGACTGTACCGATAGAGGCGGGCAGCATATTGCCGTCCGGATGGAATACATTTGTCGGGTGGCAGATGGCGATGTCCGAAAGTTGCACCCGAAGATTTTGAAATGCTATCTGGCGTTAATTCCGAACCAGAGAACCTTGATGGACCTTCTCGTGATGGAGGCGACCGAAAGTAAGCAAGACGAACTTAATTGGGCGCGAACCTTAAGCATTGAAACCTACCGCGCCGCCCTTAACTTGACCACTAGGGTAACCTCAGATTCGGGGACGGAGCGTAAGACCGATGGAACTAGAGCAAGCTTAGCATGGCAAATTGGCTTGGAATTATATCAGTTCCTAAATGGTATAAGATAATTGATATCTCAGAGAACTTACGTCTTAGGACTGGTGTCTTATCTCCATACAGGTAGCGGAAGTTATTATAAACCCTGAATAACGACACCGGTACTTTAGTTGTAAACCGAACAGAAACGAGTTAAACAATTCGAAACAATCCTTAAACCGCTCCTTCGATATCTGAAAGAAAACGACGAAATAGCACTTATAACAATTTTTCTAAAGGTAGGAGACGAAAATAAAAGAAAAGCCTATTATAACGCCTTAAAGGTTCCAGTAAGATCAATTAAGTTACGTTACTTTATAAAAACAGTAAGTATTAAAGGGCGTTAAATATTATCTGGGAAAATACATTTATTCTTTTTATCATTTAATGTCTTTATTTTTTTTAAAAAAAAAATAAGAATAATATAAACTTAAGATATATTAGTTATATATATATAGCTAAATACCTTAATAGCACTTTACCCTGTATAGATTTAAGATATAATAAAATAAAAAATGGTAATAATAATATTAATAATAATTTAAAATATTTATAACTAGTTTATTTAAATAATAGTAGTACGTTAAAATCGGTTTAACTTTAATGGAATTTAATATATACTTTAAAATATCTATATAATTATAGGCGCTATGGAATTATTTTGAATATTTTAGAATAAATTAAAAAGTTTTTTATATAGTTTTATAATTCTTACTAAAGGAGTTGTAACCGTGGAACCAAATTAAATAAATGGATAAATTGTACTATCGGTTGCTAAACTTTACCAAACTTTAATTTTTTTATAGGCGTCTTACTTTAAGGTAATTTCAAACTGCTTAATTATACCCTTATCGACGACCATTCTTAACGGAATTCTGGACGGTTTTCGTAATCCTTTAATTTATATCGATTTAAAAGTTACATTTCGACATTTTTAAATCCGTTATCGTTATTTTCCAATTTTATTAATTATATTTTTATAAACCGGATATTTTTTAATATAAATTTACGTAAAAATCGATTATTTCTACCGTTTTAAATTAAATCGTATTAAAAAATTAAAAATAAAATTTAATTTTTTTCGGAAAAGTTATTAATATTAATAAACGTATTAATATATTTTATTCGGCCGATTATTTTATTTAAGTCGGATAATTTAATTAAAATCGTTTTCGATAATATGTCGGAAATACGGAATATTGAGATTTTATATTCGGATTTAGCCGGTATATTTTGGTTATTTTAATTAATAAAAGTTTAAAAAGCTTTAAAATTAGTTAAGGGTAAAAAAGTTATAAGATTAACGAAAGGTCGTAAAGTAGTTATTTTATACGGATTTAAGGTTTATTCCGAAAAACTTAATATTTTTTAAATTTTTATTTGAAATTTTGTTTATAAAATTAATTAAAAAATATAAAATTTATTAAAGTTAAAATTTATTGGTACTACGTAATCGGTTTCGGGATAAGGCTTTTTGCAACCGGGGTATAATTTATTGTTACCGTAAAAATTATTAATAGTTGTCGTATTTAAAGATATTAAGTAAAGTATTTATTATATTAATTGTTAATATAATTATTTCGTATTTTTAATTTAACCTAGATAATACGGCTTAAACCTAATAACTTTACATAGTGTTATGATATATTTTATCTATTAATAGGAGAAATATTAATTTTAAATTAATATATAATACGTTCTATAAAAAATATAATATTTTAATTATAGTTATAAAGTATAATAATTTCAAAAATAGTAAAAGATTATATAATATAAATATTCCCTTTATTTACGCTTTACTTTTTTAATACTTTATTAAAACGATTAAAATAGTTTACTAATTATTAAATAAAGTTATTCGGCAAATATTAATAGTTATATCGTAGGAATTTAAGTTATAAGTAACTTAGTTCCGTCTAGTGATACTAAATAATGAAGAGCAAATTAAATAACTAAATTATATTATATATTAATTTTATTTAAGTTATAAAATAACCACTTTTATTATTAAAAAATAACTTATAATTTAATAATTTAATTTATTAAATTGATTTTTATAAATGAATAATTTTATTAGATAAATTAATATTTTTAAGTATTTCTAAGGTTTAATTAGTTATAATTGTATGAGAATACTGTTCCTAGAATTTTCGTTTTTATTATAAAGCTTAGGTATTTAGCGCTAGTAGTTAAACTTACCTGGTATTATTAAGTAGTTCGGTAGATTTATTATTGTTTTAATTGTTTTAATATATCTTATTTGTATTTTGTATTATTTTTAATATTAATATTATTGTGTGATTATTTTAAAATTCTTTTTTTATCTTTATAGTCCCTGTATTCTGTAAAGAATTTTTACCACTTTTCGAAGTTACGTAATATATAATAATATTTTCTAAAGATTTAGTTATTATTTTTCAAATTCCTTAAATAATAAAAAGTAATTTTAATTATAATATAATGAATTATTTATAATATTTTCCGTAATATTATTAAGGATATCGAATTATAAGTTTATTTTAATACTCGACAAATTAATATTTTTTTATAACCTTTTTTAAAAGCCGCTTTTTAAAAATAAGGATTTCTACTTATTAAAACTAGAAATCAAAACGCGTTATATAGTTTTAACCGGTTTTTAGAGTTATTTAAAAAACTTAAAACGATTTATAAAAAGTTTATAAATAGGGTTTTATCTTAAAGTAAAGTATCGAGTTTTTTAATATTTCTTAGAAATCGATAAATAATTATTAAATTTCTTTTAAATACTTAAATTTATATAAACATCTTTTAGTTATATTAAAATTTTTATTAAAAAATCTAAGTTTTTTATTAACTATAAAGTGATATTTTATATTTATTATACCTTTAAGATTTACCTAAAACTTGAGCTAATTTATTAAATAATTCGTAATTACCGATAATTAATATAAAACGAAAAAACCTTCAGCAATTTTAAATATTTCTTATATTTACAAGGTAAAGTGCTATTAAAGTATTTAGCTATATACAGCTGATCCGTTTACTATATACACATATACAAGTAGTTTTATATAAACGTATTAGATATAGGAGATATTAGTTATAATGTTGTATTAGGCTAATTTACGCATGTTTTTCGTATGCGTACAGCTTTTATACAGCCTAGTAACGGAATATATATCTTCCGATTAAAAGGAGCTTTTCTATATATAGGGTAC
Source organism: Monosporascus sp. CRB-8-3 (assembly GCA_004155055.1). Classification (NCBI taxonomy): domain Eukaryota; kingdom Fungi; phylum Ascomycota; class Sordariomycetes; order Xylariales; genus Monosporascus; species Monosporascus sp. CRB-8-3. The sequence continues at coordinate 149,217 of QJNZ01000044.1, forward strand.
GTTTAGTACTCTTTATTACTTAATATACCCCCTTAACGCCTTAAAATATTTATAACGTTAATTATTACGTATTATTATTTCTTAAAGTTACAGTTTTTTATTCGACCTTTTTTCTGGCGATTACATTGTTTTAATTAATTAATTTTTTTCTAAAATTATTTATAAAGTATTCTTTCGCCGGCTAAAGGTTTCCGTAATATTTACTAATTTTAGATATTTTTTAAAATGCTTAAATAATTCGCGTACTAAAGCTATAATTAATTTATTAATTAATATATTACTTATACTCGTATAATTTATTGCAATTCAATTCTTTTACGATTTTCGTAATTAATAATTATATATATGTACGCATCGTAATTTCGTTTATAATAAAATAACGTTTACGCTAATAAGCAGTATAATTTATTAATTATTATATTATATATTTAACTGTTAATATTTAAAAAAAAATTAATTTTATAATTTTTTATAAATTAAATAAAACATTATTTATTACTTGCGTAAATAATAATAACTTTATTTCTGTTATAAAAGTAATCATCATATTTTACTTATTTACCCGTTATTTTCTTATTATTTAAAATAATTTTATTACGTAAATTTACAAGTTTTTTCGATTAATTGTATTATTTATTTAAAAAACGTTAGTTTAAATAGTTGACGAATTTTCGTTTTTCGAATTATAACGTTAACGTCTTAGTTCTAATTAGGTATAATATAACTTAATTAATAATTTTATATTATATATTATTAAGGTTTAAGTTAGAATAGGTAAATCGGGATACGGTAAAAGATATATCCGGTTATGTATTGATTACTACGGATAAAATAAAGCTGTTTGTTTTAAAATATTTATTAATAATATTTAAATATGTTAAATTAAAATTTAGTAATAATTTAACGTTTATTATCAATATATTTAAAAAGTTATTTAGGTTTTTTTAAAAATTAAGTTTATAAATTTATTTATAAAATCGGAGTAAAATAATTAAACTTTCTTTTTAATTTTATTTTTTACAAAGATATATCGTTTTAAAATTTATTAAATTAAGTAATTAACGAAATTTTAATTTTCCTTTACGATATCCTAGTACGATATCGTTTATAAAAAAGAAATTAAGTATTTTTTAACGAATAAAATTATACGGTTTATAAGGAACGGGACTAAATTTAATTTTTTAAACGTCTCGGTAAAATCCTTTTATTAAAATAAGGGCGATTTTTTTAAGTTAAGGGTATTTTAATAGCTTTTTTATATATATTTTAAGAAGTAAATTAATATTAACGAAAATATTAATAACGTTATATTTTTTAAGTTTTAAGTTAAATTTAATTAATGTAATAATTAACTTTTTAAAGGACTTTCTAATTAAAATAAATACGTATATATTATTATAAACAGCTTTAAATTATTAATTATTTTATACGATAAAATAAGATTTATATTTTTATACTTAATTATATTTATTAAAATTTTAAACATTTAATCGTATATATTTTTAAACTTATTTTTTAAACACGTATTTTTTTATCGCTTTATAAATAAGCTTTTCCGATATTAGGAAATATATTTTTAACGGGTATATATTTAACCTTTTAGAACTTTCGTAACGGTAACGATAAATTACGTTTATATATCCGGTTTAACGATTTAAATATCTTTTGTCGGCAATTAGTGCTTTCGGGTGCCCGCGGCTGGTGCGTCTAGGCCGCAGCTGCTTCTTAGAATAGCCTTTGTCTAGGAATTATTCTTTATACAGCTAATCGTATATATAAGGGCGATTGCCCTTAAACTTTTTTAGGTTTTCCTAAAATAACTATGCGTTTTTTGTTAAAATCCTACATTTAATTACTTTAATTATAAATATAGGAATATTTTTTATTTAATTAGTAACCGTAATGTATTAAATAAAACAATTATTTATAAGTTAAGTTAATAAAGGAGATACGGGATTTAAAAGGGAGTTATTTAATTAATTTAAAAGAAAGTAAGCGGTTAATAATAATAAATAAGTAAAAACGTATTTTAAAGCAGCTTTTTATAGCCGAGTAAAGTAGCTTCCTTTATAAAGGTTTCGTTTTTATACGGAATAAGAAATATACTATCATTTCGAATCAGAGTGTCCCTACCCCACTTAGCTTTTAAATCATACATCTTTTTTTGCAACATATTTATTAACTTTAAATATATCTAATTTCAAAACAATATATTATAACAACTAAAAAGCTCCTAATTCGCAACTATATATTATTATATACCCCTCGTCGAAGGTTATATTTTAATACCAGATATATTTTTATAACTATTATATCAGATAAAAAATAAGTTATTACATAAAATTTTTCCGTTTAATAGTTATATTTCCTTTAATAACTTAAGTAATATAACTGTTATAAAAGTGCATCCGGTAGCATTATATAGCCCTCGACGAGGACTACATAATGATATATAGCTGCAAATTAAAAGCCTCTTTGTTATTAAGATATATCGCTGTAAAGCTCGAAATATCCAAAATTAACAATTTGGATAATATCGAAGTTGTTTGTTATACGTAATATTAATTAGAACGCCTTTGCCCAAAAAAGACTTAATAAAAAGTTAGGCTAATAGCGGGGAACTTTTATAAAAAAGGTTTAATGCGGGGTTGCTACTAGGCTAACGCCGTATTAAGCCTTTTTTGGTAAGGGCGTTTTAATTGTTATTACGTACAGCAAACAACTTCGACATTATCCAAATTGTTAATTTTGGATATTTCGGGCTTTAAAGCGATATATCTTAACAACAAAAAAGCTTTTAATTTGCAGCTATATATCATTATGTAGCCCTCGTCGAGGGCTATATAATGCTACCGGATGCACCTTTATAACAGTTATATTACTTAAGTTATTAAAGGAAATGTAACTGTTAAACGGAAGAATTTTATTTAATAACTTATCTTTTATTAGATATAATAATTATAAAGGTATATTTAATATTAGAATATAACCCTTGACAAAGGCTATATAATGATATATAGCTGCGAATTAAGAGCTTTTTAATTGTTATGATATATTATTTTGAAATTAAATATATCCAAAGTTAATAATTATATTACAAAAAAAGATATGTAATTCAAAAGCTAAGTGGGGCGGGGACACTCTGATTCGAAATAACAGTACGAATAACGATTTAAATTCTTTTTTTCGATTAGAAAAATTTTTAAAACGAAAAGTTTTATAGTAAATGGGAAGTATAAAAGCTTATAATAAACGTAATAGTAGGAAAGAAATTTATTTTCGAGATTTCTTCGGAAAAAACTTTATTGTTTTAATAGTAATAACTAAAAGACCGATATAAGACCTTTATATAAAAATAATAACGTTAATTAGAATTAAATAAGCTTTATACGTGTTTAAGGATTAATTTAAATAGGATTAAAAAGGACGTTAAAGTACGGGAATATAAATATAAGTCGGTTAAAAATAGAGGTAAAAATATAAAGTTTTATTAAGAAAAAAGTAACAATATAATAAAGCAAATAAATAAAATCGTAAAACGATTATTAAATATGCCTTAGTTTAAAAACGTATTTTAATAAGAAACGATTTACCTAAAGGCGATATAAAGTTTATAAAATATAAATATCTATAAAAACGCTTTACGATATATTTAAAATGTAGAAAGTTTATAGGAAGCTTTTATCGCCGTTAAGAACGACGTAAAAGTGATTAATTCCTTAAAAAAAGGCGAAACGAAGTTAAGAAGGTAATTTATTAAAAAACTTAATTCCCCGAAAGGGAAAAAAAGTAAAGAAAAGAAGTTATATAAAGAAAAGAATGTAGTACGTAAAGACCCCGGCGATTCGGATAGATTACTTTTAAATTTATTTAAAGGTTTGTAAAAACGCAAAGGCCGTTATAATAATTTCTCTAATATTCTTGGCAGCTCTTTAAGCCTTAATAACTTAGATAACTTTAACGAATTAGGCGTTTATCTAAAGAAAAAAGAAAGAATTTTTAAAAAGTTTAATAATAAAGATATAAAGTTACGTTAAAAACGTTTTAACTTTTTGCTAGATAAGGAAAATTATTTAGCAGGATAAGCTAATTAAAAGTTTTAAAATAGCGCTTTAATTTTTACTTTTAAAAGATTTAGTTATAAAAATAGAATAAAATAAAAATAATTTAATTAATTACGTATTATAAAAGCTATTAATAAGACGTATAAAAGGGCATTTTTAAAGTTAATTATAGGTATTAAAAATGAAATAAAAATATTAAAAACCTTTAAGAAAATTAATGTAGTTATAAGTAAGATTAAATAAAGGTCCTTTTAAAAAAAACTTAGCAAAATTATTTACGACGGAGGAGATTCCGTATAATTTATTACGAAATTTTAAAAATTGTTTCGAAAAGTTATAAGTTATAATATAAAGTTCGAATTAAAAAAAAATTATTATATTCCTTATTATGATAGAAAGTCGTACTAGTTATTAATATAAAACGATTTAATTCATGTTTAAGTAAATTAATTATTTTTTTTCACAGCTAATCGACGACTTTAATAGCCAGTTTTATAATTATATTAATAAAAAAAAGGGGAAATCTTATAACACTTAAAAAAACAAAAAAAAAGGTAAAAATAATAATACTAATTCCCGAGATAATAAGCCCGTATAAAATTAAAATGGAGAGTTATTTTGTTTTAACTATAATAAATAAGGGTATTTAGCAAAAGATTACCTTAAGCGGTAAAGAGAGAAAAACGGTAAAGGAAAAAAGGAAAACGTAGTTAACGTTAAGGTAATAATAAAGAAAATAATTAAAATAATAACTTTTGTAACGTTTATAACGGTAATAAAAACGAAAAATAATTTATTTTTAACGGCTTAAAAGATTTATACCGATTAAATAGAAAACCATTTAAGGCCTACGTTAAAAAAATAATAACTTAAGGATTTTATACAGTAATATAATAAAATGATTTTAAAAAAAGGTTAAATAGCTGTAGTAGTTAAACGCCTTAAAACCCGGGAAATTTTCAGCATTAAACGTTTTAAGAATCGGGAAGCTTTAATAATTATATACTTTAAAATTTAAACGATTATTTACTTGAAGTTAAAAGCAAATAAACGCCTTAAAGGAATTATTATAAAAAACGGTATGCTTTTATGTATTTATTTTTCTTATAAAAACAAATTAAATAATATATTTTAAAACTTAGAAGTAAACGTTAATATTATAAATCATATTAATAACTTTAAAAAAAATATAATAAATATAAAATTTAAAGAAATTTAAATTATAACATGTAAAGGACCTATAATTATTAATTTTATTAATATCGTTAAATAACGCTTAAAAAGATATAATAAAAAACGAAATTATAATTAAATTTACGTTATATATTAATAACTTCTTTTTAAAAGTATTTTCCGGAACGATATTTTATAAAAAAGAAGATTACTTAAATTATAACGTTTTAATAAATTTTAATAAAATTTAGTTATTAAGAAAAAAGGTTTTTCGGAAAGGATGTTTTTATAACTTTACAAGGTAAAGTGCCATTATGGTATCTAGCTATATACATACAAGCTGATCCGTTCACTACATACATACGCAAGGTAAAGTGCCATTGTGGTATCTAGCTACATACAAGCTGATCCGTTTACTACATACATACATAAATAGTTCTGCACAAACGCAACCGGGGAGCACCCCCTAAAAACCGTCCCTTCTTGGCCAAGGGCCGGAAAAACGCAATGCGGGTTATGTAACACGGTAACTGACAATAAATACACCCGATTAATTAATTGGTTCCCAACGCCCCCAATCGTAACTGGTTCTAAAGCCCCCAGCCACCCCTCAATTGTCGCCGACACGGTGGCGGGGCCGAAGCCCCAGGTCTAGCTCCTCTAGGCTGGCGCCACCTAAAGGAACGGTAGCCCAAGCTGGATTTAAACCAGCTATCTCTTAAAACCAACCGAAACGGGGTGCCCAAGCCTGTCGCAATTGAAAAAGACACCCAGGCTTGCGACCACTGAGCTATTAGGCCTTTTATAACTTTACAAAAAGCCGGAATTTATTATTAAAGTTTCTAACTTAATAAACGATAAAAACTATTAATAGAGATACGTACTAAGGGAGGTATTTAATAAAAAAGACGGCGATAACCTAATAAATAACTTAAAATATATATTATCGAACGTTTTTAAAAACGGAAAAGTTTTAATAACGGACGAAATTATAAAAAACATTATTTTTTAATACCGCCGCTGTTATTATTTTAATACTAAACGATTAATATAAACTATTAAAAGGCTTATAAATATAAATTTAAAGCATAATAATATAAAATTTTTTTTATCCGATATATAATAAAGGAAAATACGGAAAACATTATTTAAAAACCTTTAAAAATAGAGAAAATATATAAAAAGAATTATTTAATACGACGTAAAGTTAACTAAGCTTATTAATAGCGAAAATAAAAGTTATTTTAATTTTATTATCAATTATTTATTACGTTATAAAAAGTATTATTCGGTTAAAAATAAGAACAAAATTTAATAAAACTTATATACGTATATTATGTAAATTATAAAACATTTATAAATATTACTATTTAATAAAAAAGGTAAACGTAAAAAAATGTAAATTTTATACCTTAAGGGCAGCAGGAAATTCGATATAACGATAATTAAAAAAATTTTATATTATGGAACATATCGAATATATAGTTCATAACGTACATAATTAATATTAAAACGGAATTGCAAAATAAAAAATACAATTTTTATAAAATAAGGCGTATATAATCTTTACGTAAATAAATTGTTTTATATATTTTTAGGATTTCGTAGTAAAAATAAAAACGTATATTATTAATAAATTAAGTTAATTTACGGTAAAGAATATAATTTTAATTAAATACTTTAAAAACGAATTCGAATCGAATAAATTATATAAATTTAATATTAATTATTTCCGAATTTTCTGTAATAAATGTATAATTCTCATTAGTAAAAATTATAGAATTAATTTAAAAAATAAAAGAATGATATTAAGTTATTAAGAGATATATATTTATAACGTATAATTGTTAAAAAGCGTTAAGTTATTTATAATATTATATATTATTATTTACGAAGACCTGAAAAAACTAGCTAAACTTTTTAATTTTAAAATTATTACCCGATTATTTTTTCAGCTCGTATAAAAGCGTTTGAGATACTGTTAAAAGTAGGGCGTAAAAGTGAAAAATAAGGATAATAATATTGTTTTAAAAGATAATATAAAGTAGAAAATTAGGTAGATTAAATGTAAAAGAGAACGCTCGAAAAAAATTATTTTTAAGTTATATATCTTAAAAGTCTTAAATAAAGCTTTAAAGTTAGCTTTAATTTAAAAGGGCAAAGGTAAGGATAATTTATATATTTTTTATTTTAAGTTATTAACGTTAAGTAAAAATAAAGATCGTTTTAATAACTTTAAAAATGTTAACTAAGTTATTCGGAACGTTTACGAATTAAAACAGAGAATTAATATATTATATATTAATATTTATAAGTTATTTATTTTTTTAAATAACGGTTTATCTTTAAGGGAAATTATAAAAAACCTAGAATAAACAATATAATTTAACGTTATTTTTATAAAGATTAAGGAAAACTTTTCGCGCGGAATTTTGAAATTTACGCTTTTTAACGAAGTGACTTAAAGGTACTTTATTAATATTAAATAGGTGTTAAAAAAGAAATATACGTTTATAAAAAAGCTGGATAAATATAAGGTACGTATTTACGAAAAAAGATTTATATAACGAAAAGAAATTAATTATAACGAAATCGTAATAAGTATTATAAATATAATACATTAAAGGATTTTAATAGCGTTAAACGTTTTTCTGAGGTGGTATATATTCTAAATAGATTTTATTATTATGTATTTAAACGGTAAATTAAAGGAAGATATTTATATAAAACTGTTTTTAATATTAAAGAAATATTTTAATACGTATTTAAAAGATAAGGAAATATATAGTTTTTTTTAAACAGGTTATTAAGTTAATAAATTCTTTATACGGTTTAAAGTAAGCCGGAGTTACTTAATAAGAAAAAGTAAAAAAATATTTATAAAATAAGGTTTTTATACGTAAATATCGGATACTGCGATATATTATAATTTTAAAACAGGAAATGGTATTACCTTATACGTCAATAACTTTCTGTTTTTCGGTTTTAATAAATAACGTTTTAAAGATTTCGTTAAAAGAATTATTAAGGATATTTTAGTTAAAAATTTAAATAATATAAATTAATACCTAGGTATATAAATAATCCGGTCCTTATTATTAGGAGATATTAGGTTAAATTAATAATAACATATTAAAAACTTATTAAAGTTAATCAAGTTAAATGAAATAGAAAAGAAATTTATATTATTTATTAAAGATTAACGTCCTACACGATTAAGCTGGACATACGATTAAGCTGGACACTTTTTGGCACCTCGTAACAATTAATCCAAATAACTTAACCATAACATATCTAATTAATTTAAATCGACCATATTTTCTATTACTAACCGTATATATAGCTTTAAAATAAATGTACGCATTATATCAAGTTTTATTACGGACGTTATTTTTTTATAACTAGCTTACGACCGATTTTTTTTTAACGCGTTTAAGTTAATAATATCCCTATTTCGCAAAAATTAAAGCCGACTGATAGAAATACGATTATTAACCATATTCTTAATCCGTATATTTAAACGTTTTTTGTACGGCTTTAATACGTAAAAAATATTCGTAAAATGGGAGGTTATAAGGCTTGTTAGAAAACGCGTTATAAGGTTACGGGGTAAGGTTATAGGGCTTGTTAAAGCGCGTCGGGGGGCGCGTTAAAAGGGCGTGTCGCGGTATTATAGGACTTATCGGAGTAACAATTCGACCTTACGTATTTAAATAATTAAAACAAACGTTTCCAATAAAAAAAGAATATTTACTATACGGGATAAATACGTTTTTTCAATTAACAAAAAGGTGGTAATAAAAAAAATGCTGTTAATAGTTATTAAAAATAATTATCGTATATAAGTTAACATAAAGAAATAATAATATAACGTCCGTAACAAACCTTAATATAATGCGTATATTTGTTTTAAAGTTGTATATACTATTAGCGACGGAGAATATAGTCGATTTAAATTAATTGGATATGTTATGGTTAAGTTATTTGGATTAATTGTTACGAGGTGCCAAAAAGTGTCCAGCTTAATCGTGTGTCCAGCTTAATCGTGTAGGACGTTATATTAAATACGTTATAAAATATAACGGCGTAATTAATAAAAAGAAACGTTTAAAGATAGAAATTTAATAAAGAAATTTAACTTTTTAAGTTATTTAATAAATTAAATATAACTTTTATAATATTAACTTAGGTAAGGTTTATAAGTAACTCGTTATTTAAATATTAGGAAAATATTAAAAAATTACCGAAATATTTAAATAATGTAAGGTCGTTAAGTTTAAGCCGTATTATTCAGGCTAAGCTAAAGATACGAAGTAATTATACTAATAATGAATACGATAAATATTTTACCCAGTATTTTCGAATACGGTAATTATTAATAGTTTTTATAATAATAATAAATTATACGTTTCGGTTACGAAAAGCTTTATTCCGAAACCGATTATTACGTAATGCCGATAAACTTCGACCTTGATAAACTTTATGCTTTTTAACTTTACGGTTCGGTAAGGGGAATTTCCTGGAATGTAAATAATAATTTAAAAGATGTTAAACTTTTCGCGGTAAACTTTAAATCCGTATAAAATAGCTGTTTTGTAATTTTTTGCTAGTTTTACGATTTTAATTTTAATCGATTTTACGATTAATAAAAAGGTATTAATACGATAACTAAATGGAAAATATTTAGTACTAAGTTATTTTTTCGAATTTTTATTAATTAAAATAACTAAAATATATCGGGTAATTTTTATTATAAAATACCGATATTCCGTAACTATAGAGTTTTAAAACGAATTAAAAATATTTATACTTCCGTCGATTTAACCGATTTTCCTAAAAAGATCGGATTTTATTTTTAATTTTCGAATACGATTTAATTTATATAAATAAAAATAATTAAAAATTAAACGACCTTATAGTAGAAAATATCGACCGTATAAAGGAATTATTAGGAAAGCTGGATATAAACGGTAAAAGGTTTAAAAATTTCGAAATTTAATTTTTGGTTCGATATAAGTTGAAAGATTACGAACGATAGTTTGTCCGGCTATTCCGGATTGCGAAAACTATCCAAAATTCGGTTAAGAATAGGCGTCGATAAAGGCATGACAAGGTAGTTTAAAGTTACCTTGGAATAAAACGTCTAAGCGGTTAGGATTGTACCAATTCTTTTATATCGGAAGAATTTACCTGTAAAAAGGTTAGGGCGTAATAATGCTTAGCAACCGATACCATAATCTATCTATTTGTTCAATTTTATTCCACGGTTACGTCTTCTCTAAGGAGAATATTTAAATAATATATTAAATATATTTTTTTATACCGGAAGTTAAAAGAAAATTATTTATTTTATAAGTATAATAATTTAAAATTATTTAAAATAACTTATATAAGCTTTATAAATAATTATAAATTAGCAAAGTTTACGATAAGGTATATATTTTTTATAGTTAAAATGCCTATTTAATGAATTTCGAAGTTATAAGGTATTATTATTAAATGTATTACGGAAATGAAATACGTAAAAATCGGAATAATAGTTATAAAGATAGCTGGCATTAAAAACTTTTTAATAAAGTTAAAACTTATATTTAAAAATCTTATATTTATTTTAAAAAATAATATAAATACGTTTAAACAAGTAAAACAGATATTAATAATACGGAAATAACGTTATATTCGAATTAAATATTAGTACGTACGTTAAAAAGTCCGAAATGAAAATATTAATTTTTAATACGTAAACAGTAAAGATAAATTTACGGATAGATTTATAAAGTTATTTAATAAGATAAATTTCGAACGATTTATAATTTATTTAAAACTTAAGAAAATATAAAAAGAATTAAAAAATATTTACGATTTAGGTGAAGTTATTATTAAAAAAATATTTTGCTAGATTTTTTTTATGCGAGAAAAGGGGCGTTTTTTTATTACAATTTATTTTTCGTTATTAAAAACGATAAGCACGGTATTTTTTTATAACTACTTGAAAGTATCCGTTAACTTATTAGTTTTAAAACTTTAATTTTTTATAAAACTATTTATTTATATATATATATAACTTTTTACGTTAATTTTTATTTAAAGGGCTTAATATTTTACATATAGTTTATAATTAATTAATATACCTTAATTAACTGGAAAAAAACTTTTATTTACTAGCTTTTATAAAGGAGAATTTAAAAAATAACAATTTTAATTATTTCCTAGTATTACTATTAGAAAATAAAATCGATTTTTAAATCTAAAAAACTTTTAACGTAATAAATTAACGTATATAAAACTTTGTTTTTATATTAACGTTTAACCTGGTCCGAATTATTTCGGAAAAAGTGGGCCTTGAATTTTAAGGTAGTTACGAAAAAATATTAAATCGAAAAGGCCGGTTTTTAATATAACGATTAATTGCGTAACTTTATTTTAAATAAAAATACAAAAAACGAAAATTTAAATCTTATATAGATTAAAAATTTTAATAACTTTTTAATAAATTTTTTCAAAGTTTTTAAATTTGATTTTAAGAAATTACGTATACAAAATTTCCTAACGTAAAAGCGCGTATCGGTAATTAATATTTTTAGGTGCCCGCGGTTGGTACGTCTAGGCCGCAGCTGCTATTTAGGACAGCCTTTATCCAGGAACTATTCTTTATATAGTTAAACGTATATACAAGGGCGATTACCCCTAGATCTTTTTAGTTTTTCTTAGAACAACTACACGCTGTTCGCTAGAATCTTATATTTAATCACTGTAAATGCTGACATCTTTTTATATAATAAAATATTAAAGTTTTTTCGATTTAATAACGCGTATTTCGAGTAATTAACTTCTTAAAATTTCATACTTTATCGGCCGGTTATTAATTATATTTATAAAATAAATTAACCGTTTTATATTAAAAACAGCTTTTTATATCTTATAATTATTTTTAATAATAGTATTTCGGTACGGAATAAATAAGCAGTTTATATTTATGACTTATAAAATATCTCAATAGCTTAGTAGTCGCGAGCCTAGGTATTTTTTTCAATTACGACAGGCTTAGGTATCTTATTATGGTTAGGCGTAAAAAACTATTAGTTCGAATCTAGCTTAGGACGCCAGTTTCTTCAAGTGGCGCTAGTTTAAAGAACTTAACTAATTAAAGCTTCGGCTTCGTTACTCTGTCGACGACAACTGGAGCGGTTAGGATCTTTAAAAACCAATTAATTAAATTAATCGTATATTTAGTTAATTATTTATTACCGTATTAATAACCCGCATTGCGTTTTTTCGACTTTTACTAAAAAGGGACAGTTGTTAAAAAGGTACTTCCCGATCGTATCGTATAATCCTTTATATATATATATATATATATATATATAGTAAACGGATTAGCTATATATAGCTAGAAATCTCAATAGCACTTTATCTTATATAACTGATAAAATATCTTAGATTTTTTACAGTTATATTAATTTAAATAATTTAATAAAAGCTTAAATTTATTTTTATTACTTTCGTTAACGTATTAATTATATTAATTATTCAAATAAACGTTAATAAAGGTAATAGTTTAACAACCGGATATAATTCGAATATAACGATTATATAAAGATAATTAATTTTACGTAAATAAATTTGTTTTTTTTATCCCGTACGTTTTAAGCCTTTATATTATTTTTAAAATTCTTTTTCCTATTTAACCGGTAGTTAAATTATCCCGTTTAGACTTTTCTTTTTTTTAAGTATATATATATTAATAGCTTTAAATTTAATTTAATAGCTTTGTTTATTTTAATAAACTCTGTAATTTATTTTCCGTTACGTAAAAGGTTTCGTATTTTAGATTTTCGTAAATATACGGTACTAAATTTTACAGATAAATTTATTTATTTTCGGTAATTATTTTATAATTATTTATCGAATAATTTATATAATCGATTGTTTTCGTAATTTGTTCGGAAATTATAAATATAATTAAAAAACTGCTTAAAGTATTATTTAATATCGTATAACGGATTCGTTTTTGTAAATACGAAATTATATCGGATTTTATAAACTCCATAACCTGGACAATGTTTAAATTAAAATAGATATAACGCTAAATATTAAATATATACGTTTTCAATTAAAATTCCCCTTTAAAGCGATTTTAATCCTTATCTTTTTTATAAATAATAAAAGATACTAATACTACCGTTATTATTGTAATTAATAAAATATACGAATTATTATTATTATTATATAACTTATATTATGTTAATAATAATTAATTAATTAAAGTTTTTAAATAAAAAATATAAAGGATATTAATTATGTTATTATATTAAGTTAATCTACGTATATTTTTCGTATAAGTATAGCTTTTATATAACCTAGTAACGGAATATAAATCTTCCGATTAAAAGGAGCCTTTCTATATATAAGGTGCGTTTAGCACCACCTGCTAGCTGACAAAACGCGACCGGGGAACATCCCGTAAAAACCGTCTCTTCTTAGCCAAGAACCGGAAAAACGTAATGCGGGTTATGAATACGGTAATAAATAAATAGTTGTATACGATTAATTTAATTAATTCCTAAAACCCCTAATTACATTAATTAATCGCCGACACGGTAACGGAGCTAAAGCCTTAATTAATTTAACTTCTTTAAGCTAGCGTTACTTTAAAAAACGGTAGTCCAAGCTAGATTTAAACCAGCGATCTTTTACGATTAAGTAAAGCAACGTACTTAAGCTTATATTAATTAAAAGAAATACCCAGGTTCGTAACTACTAAGCTATTAAGCCAAAGATTCCTTATATTTAAACAATAAGGTTTTTCGATAATTTAAAATAACTTAATCAAATTTTAATAAAAACGTTAAATAAAATAGTTAATAAAATATTAAAAAAATTACTCTTATTACCAAGTATTTACAAATTTTAAAATTAAAATAAAATTTAATTTAAAAGTTAACGAGTACATTAAAAGTAATATTTTCAATTATTTAATTTTTAGTATTTATTTATTATAACTTTAAAATCGTAATATATAATATTTATAAATAATTAATATATAGGTGTTATAATAAAATAATAATAGTTTATATTAAAGGTTTAAACTTTATAAAATAAAAACTTTTTAATTAAAAGTTTAAAGTAAAATAAATGCTTTTTTTGTCCCGGGTTAAATACCGTAACTAACTAATTTTTATTTTTATTAAAAAAAGCGTTTTAATAATATCATAGAATTATATTTTCTAATTTATAACGATTGATATATAATACTTTCTTTTATATTTTAAAACTAAAACTATTTTATAATAACTTTATAAATATATTTAAACACTAAAAACTAATAATCCGGTAAAACTTTAAATTATAAAAGTTAAAAAAGGGGTTTTTACGATATTTTAATATATATTTTAAATTAATATTTTTAAATAACTACATTATGATGTTATAATTATATATAATTAATATTAAAATAATAGTTGTTATAACGTTATTACTCGATAATGAATTTTTATACGTTTTAAAAATAATTAAATATACGTAAAGTTTATATAGTTTTAACTTAAAAAACTAAACGTAGAAATAATAAGATTTATAAATATTTATACGTAATAATAATAATACTTAAATTTAAGTAATATAGAATGTTTAAAAATATTAATAAATACACGGTTTTAATATATTTTTATTATTTAAACGAATTAAAAAATTTAATAATTCCACGACAAGATGTCGAATATAAAAATTAATAATAACGAGAAAAATTAGTTCCCAAATTATATTTTTAATATTAAACCTATTAAGTTAATTTTATAACTAAAAACAAAGATTTTACTTATAATATTAAAAACTTAAAAAAAGTAAAACATAATATTTTAACTTTTTATTATTTAATTAATAAAAATAAAACCTAATATCATTTTTTAAATTATAACCGTTATAGTAAAAAATATTTTACCGAAATTTCATATGAACTTTTATATAAAAATACCTTTATATTATTATAAAATAAAACTAACCGGTTAAATAATATATATAAATAATAAAACCGATATTTAAATAATTATTATTAACCTATTATTTCGATATTATAATTTAATTAAAATAAATATTTTTAACGTTAAAAAATTATTTATTTAAATAATATTTATATTTTAAACAAAGTTTATTATTAACACTTTTTATATAACGGGTAAATTTTTAATTCGAAATTTAAATAGTATTTAAATTAAAAACCGGAATATTTTTATAAACCGACTTTTTATATTAGTATAATATTAATATTCTTATAAGTATATATACATTCTAGCTTACATAAAATTTTAAAATTTTAATTAACGACATTCTTTATTTAAAAACCGTATAATTATATATACGTATAAGGAAACGTACTACTATACTACTAAGTTATCGGCTTTATAACCCCTTAAAAAGGGATTATTTTAACCACTATTATTAAAACCTATTATATTAAAGTTTATAGATATATATATATATAAAGCTAATACTTAAGGTTTACCGCGAAAAGCTTAACATCTCCTAAGTCATTATCTGCCTTTTAAGAGATTCCCCCTGCCGAACCAACTAGAGGGCATAAGGTTTATCAGGGTCGAAGCTTATCGGCATTACGCAAGTAAGCCTTTTAACAGACATTAATCGAAAAATTACGTACTTACGAAAACCTAACAGTCGGTTTCGGAATAACATTTTTCGTAACCTTAACGTATAATTTATTATTACCGTAAAAATTATTAATAATTACCGTATTCTAAAATATTAAAAAACATATTTATTGTATTAATTATTAATATAATTACTTTATATCTTTAGCTTACCCTGGATAATAGAGCTTAAACTTAATAACCTTATATATATAAAGCTAATTCCTTATATTAATCTCTTTTTTATATAACGTTCGTTTCGAAAATTACCGAACGCCTTTTTTTAACGGACGGATTTTCGACGTTAATCCTTTTCGTACTTAATAGCTATAACAAAATCTACTGTAATTTTATTAATAATTTTAAGGTATTTATTATTTAAAATAAACATAAAAAGAAGCGTTATATTATAACTAAAAATAACGATACTTATGTAATATAAAAAAGTTTCGATTTTTCCGATAATTCTCTAACCGGCTACTATTACGGCATACGCCGAACCTACAGACTAGAACTTAGTTAAAGCTGGAGAACCTTAACGTATTTCCTACGGACTATATAATTTATATATATATATAAAAGGATTCTTTTTTAAACCTATTCCTAAGTTTTTCAGTTTATTATTTTATTAATAGCTTTAAATATTATATTAGCTTTACCTATTTAAATGTCTAAGTACCGTAATATAATAACAAACTTACTTAATTAACTAATTACTAATCCAGGTACTAATAATAAACCCGTTAGACTTTACGAGAATTTTCACGTTATATAAGCTATTTTAAAGGATTTTTTTACCTTGCGTTATTATTTTTTAGCTCTTATCGCTATTTACGGATTTTTCTGGCCCTCGTCGCCTTTTTCTACGCTTAAATTACCTTATTTATTATACACAGTAAGAGGCTAAATTAATCCGGTCTACCTTTAAAATCACAACTTAAATCGCGATTTTACTACTTTTATATTTCACTATAACTTTTTAAATATAAAATTATAAAAATAAAGGGCGAAATTTGTATTATGAATAATTAAAATCGGATAGGGGTTTATTAGGATATATTAAAAAGTTATTAAAGTTTGAAAAGGTTACGCTTATTTAAAATTAGATAAAAGTAGAAAAATCTGATCTCCCATATAAATTTCGGCGGAATTATATAAGAGCCCGGATTTTTACACCTTTATTTAAATTTAACTTAAGATAACTTTTTGTTAAACCTAACGTATAAGTTTTATTAAAATATATATTAAAATAATGTTAATTTTTCTTTAATATTATTATTTACTAATATTTAATGGAATTTCTTTAGTAAAGTTAATAAATTTTGAAATAATAGCAAAATAGTCGTTTTTGTTATAATTTTTCAAGTGCACCGGATTAATTTAGCCCTTTTCTATAGCCTTTATCGTTAACTAGAGTTTTTTATTTAGCTTTTATTACTATTACTTTATCGCCGTTACTTTTTTAATAACTTTAAATCACGCTTAATAAATATAAGCCGTTATTTAAGTTATTATATAAGTCACCCGTAAGAGGAATACGTCGTAATTTATTACCGAATTAAAACACCGTAACGATATTATTAACGCTCTTTTCGTTGAACTTTTAAATGTATATCTAGTACTTCTTAATATTAAAAAATTAATAAAATTCGAACAGGTTAATACATAAACATTCTTTATTTAAAAAAAACTTGCCATTAATAGCTTTACAATTAAAAACGCCAAAAATTATTTTTAATAGGTTTATAACCGTGTAAATTTTATAATACGGAAATTTGTTAGGCTATAATTAAAATAAATACTTATAACGTAAACGTTTAATTATTAAAGCCTTTTTCGAAGTTTTAAACGTTTATATAATAATTTATTTAAATAATAACGTATTATAAAAATACTTCGTAACTATCGTCAAAATAACAAACCTTTTTATATCTTTTTTACAGAATAAAAACGCTTAACTTAATTTAGTAATGAAACTTTGAACCTTTTTAATTTGTAACGCATTATTAATTTCTGTTACGTACTTAATAGTATTTTATAAAAACGCCTCAATTATAGAAAAATAACGGGACTATTTTTTATTACGTATAATAATTATAACGGTAATAACTTTACGTTATATTTATATTAAAATATTTAACCTTATCAATACGTTTATTAAAAAATAAAAATTGCTAACCTTATTTTTAATTTTAATTTCTTAAAATTGATAATTTTCAATCCGACTAATTTAATTAACAAACTTATCTTCTTTTAAACCTCTTCTTTTATTAAAAATTAACTTGAAATATAGAAAATAAAAAGGATTTTCCTATTATTACTATAAAAAATATACGGTTATTAACTATCTATATAAACTATATAATAAAAATATAGAATTATATATCTTATAGCGAAAAACGAATCGGAACTTATATTTCTTTAATATCGTAAATATTTACTTATAGATATTAATAACGAATTAAATAAGTTATATATAAAAATAACGTAAAGTTGTTATAAAGTTATTATAATAAATTTTAAAATTTTATACTTAAAACCTTTCCTAAAATGGAAATAATATTATACTATATACCGAACTTATAGGTTAAAATTAAATTACGTTAGCGAACCTTAACATATTTTCTACGGATTTTATAATTTGTATATATATAAGAAGGGATTGTTTCTTAAATCTATTTTTAGGTTTTTAACTTGTTATTTTCTTTATAACCTTTGAAATTATATTAGTCTTTTTTATTTAAAAGTTCAAGCGCCGTAACAGCTACCGCTTTATTAACGTTTAGATTTATTACTTTTATAACGGAATATAAGCAGCCTTTTGTGCGCTATAATATGAACTTTATTAAATTATAATATTAAAAATTTTAATTAAATTTAATATAATAGCAAAGGTAATTATGTCTAGTAAGTACGCCTTAAACGGTAACCGAACTGTCGCTATTAGTATAAAGTTATTAAAATAATATAAGGAAACGCACTACTGCATTACTAAATTATCGGCCCTATAACCTCTTAAAGGGGTAGTATCTTAGCGATTATTACTAAGACCTAGCTTAATAGAGTTTATATATATATAGGAGCTGATTTCTTATATTACGCGTAAAGCTTTTCGAAATTATTCTCGTATTATTAAAAATCACGGTATATATATTGATTAATTAAGTAAATAATAATTTAAAATAGTTTAATAATATTATAATATTATAAAAAGTTTAACTATATTTAATAACAGCATTTATAATAATATTTATAACTGGAAAAATGACAATGTAAATATATAATTCTGTATAAGAAATAGTAAATTTTATATTATATTTATTCTATAAATAAATACGATAACGTATTACGAAACTTTTGAAATCTTTTATCATTATTCTAAAATTCGAAAATTTAAGATATGAATTAATTTAAATGTAAACTTAAAACTTAAACTTATAACTATTAATTTATATTATTACAATAAAATGGGAAGAAATAACGTTTAATAAAGATTATAAAATTAATTTTAAAATTTTTTATTAAATAAAAATCTAAAAGGTTTAAAGGATACGAAAGAAATATACCATAATATCTTTTTACACTTGAAAATTATATAATTAATTAAGGTATTAAAAGAAATGATTATAAGAAATATTTTATGTTAAAAAAATCTAGATGTTATTAGTTTATTTTAAAAAATTATTACGTAATTACCGAGACGTATAAAAACAGAAAATATAATAAATATTTTAAAACCGATTAATTCACGGTAAAACTATATTTTTATAACTACGTATTTTATAATTTATATAATTGAAAAATAACGATAAAAACCGTATTTTAATTAATTTATAAACGGTTAACGAATTAATAATTAATAAGGTAAAGTGCTATTAAGATATCTAGCTATGTACATACAAGCTGATCCGTTTACTATATACATGCACAAAGGATTATACGATATAACCGGGAAACACCTTTTTAAAAACCGTCTTTTCTTAACTAAAAGCCGGAAAAATGTAATACGGGTTATATAATACGGCAACTAACGATAAAATATACCCGATTAATTAATTAATTCCCAACGCCCCTAATCGTAATTAATTCCCAGCCACCCTTCAATTATCGCCGACACGGTGGCGGAACCGAAACCCCATGGTCTAGCTCCTTTAGGCTGGCATCACCTAAGAAGCGGCGGCCCAAGCTGGATTTGAACCAACTGTCTTTTATGCCCAACCGTAACAGGGTGCCCAAGCCTGTCGCAATTAAAAAAGACACCCAGGCTCGCGACCACTAAGCCATTAGGCCGAATTAATAATTAAAAAGAATTATTTCTTATTACGAAAAACGAAATTAGCAGTTCTCTTTTTAAAAGACAATAAGTAGTATAATAAACGTAAGTAAGTCTTTTTATTAATTTTGAAAATATAAAAACTACCGTTTAATTATTTAGGATAATTAATTATGGAAAATTTAAAATTTTTATTATATTATTTATAATCTTTAAGAATTTTTTAATATAAATATATTAATTTATACATATAACGTTACGGTAATATTACGATTTTCTTAAAGTTTATATTAATAATATAATTATGTATTCGAACTTTATTAAAAGACGTAAAAATATTTAAGTTAATAATTCGTAATTCTATTATAATCAGGATAATTTGTATTTTATTAAATATTGTCGGCAATTAGTGCTTTCAGGTGCCTGCGGCTGGTGCGTCTAGGCTGCAGATGCTGCCTAGGACAGCCTTTGTTCAGAAACCATCCTTTATACAGCCAAACGTGTATGTAAGGGCGATCGCCCCCAGACTTCTTCAGTCTTTCCTAGAATAACCATGCGCACTTTGCCAGATTCCTACATTTGATCACTATAACTGCTGACAAATATGTTATATAAGTTAATTTTAAATATAACTATTAGTCTTTACAATAAATACGTTTAACTTATTAATACTCGAAATAAACTTAAAACGTTTACAATAATTAATTTTTTACATTTATAAACATATTAAAATTATAAATCGGAGTTATAATATAATTATATTCTTTAATAAAATATTAAATTAAAGCGTTAAAACGGTTAGAATATATATAAAATAACGTTATTTAAATATAGTTATAATGTGGCTGGGATGGAAAATAAATAAAGTATAATATATATATTAAGGGAATTACTTGTATATTTACTGAAAAATAATATAATATATTTAAAAATCGTAATACAACTTTATTAAGCGAAACTATATTAACTGATTTTAATTTTATCTAAAAGCTATCTATATATATCGATATATTGATAACAAAATTTAATACTATTTTACAATATAAAGAAATAGGGTATAAAATAAAACAATATTCGATTATACGAGGGAAAATGAAACTTGTTTTATATTTTAATAAATATATTATTTATGCCGAAGATTGATATTAATTTATTAAATTCGATATTATTTATGTATTTTATATAATTAAAATGTAATAAAAACGCATGAATAATTTTAAACGATTTTAAGTCTCTTTAAATAATTTAAATTTAATATTATACATATTTTATATAAAATTAATACGATATGTAAAGCCCTTTTAAGCTTATTTATTATAAAATAATAAAAATGCTTGTAAAAACTATATTAAACGAAAGTTTTTAAATAGTTTAAAATTTAATAAAAAGTCTTTAGTTAGCTTACAGTAACGATGTATAAAAAATATCGAGAACGTATAATAATAATAAGAAAGTATAAATTTCGGAAAATACGGAATAATTAAATATAAATATGAAAATTACTTTTGAGATTTTAATTCTAAGGGATTATTATATAATAAAGATTGATTAATATATATAAAGTTATATTTTTTCCGTGATTATAAAAAAGGAATTTATAGGAAATAGTACGACAGTTAATTTTATTAAGAGATTATTATTGCGTAAAATAAACTAGAACGTATTATTATATTTTTTTTATTTAAAAATAAATTAAAATATTAATGTATTTAACTTTAACAGAATTCAAACTTAATTAAATAATATTAATATTATACTATATAATAATTCTAAATATATTAGTTAAAACTATGATATTTTTAATATTTTACTTATAATACCAACGTTCTATACGATTAAGCTGGACACATGATTAAGCTGGACACTTTTCAGCATTTCGCGATAACAAAGTCTAAGTAATTAATTATAATATATCAAATCCATTTAAATTAATCGGATTTTTTTTCGTTAAACGTATTTATAGCTTTATTATAAGTACGCGTATTATGTCCGGGTTTGCCGTAAACGTTATATTTCCGTTTTTTTGTTACAATTTTTTTGCGATAATTATTTTCGGCCATTACTAATTACGATTATTTATTATTATTTTTTTTCGTAGTTATAAAAACTTATGTTTTTTTTCCAGTAAGTATTTTTTTTTTTAAAAACGTTTGTTTTTAATTTTCCGGCGATTACTAAGGATATAATTCGTTTCGCGTAATAGGCCGTATTTTTTCCGAAAAAGAGCGTTTTCGTATAATAGCATTAAATTACTTTTTGTTAAAGATTAATTAATTTAATTATTTTTGTCGGCAAGTTACCCTGGTAATTTTTAATTTGCCTTTATAAATAACGTTTTTATCGAATGGTTTCGGTAATATTTTTAAGAATTTTCGTAAATAGGAAAATAACGGAATTAGTAAAGATAAATGGAAAAACGGTCGGTATAGGTATAATTAAAATTTTTAATTTGGAAAAAACGCGATTAAAATTGAATAAAATAAGGTTAATTACGGCAAATCCGGATTTGATATTATCGGTTATTATAATAATTTTAAACGTATCTTGGAAACCGGCGATAAAATCTTTTTTAGTAATATAGGTAACGTAACGTTATATAAAACTTTCGATATATAGCAAATAAATACGTTTTAACGGGAAGAAATAAGATACGTCGAAAAGTTGGAGCAAATAAAAGGAATTAGTTAATATATAAAATGTAATAATGTTATAGTTAGCGTAATATTTTTCGAATTTTATCGAATAGTAATTTTCGTAACCGTTAAGGATAAAAAAACGTTTCGATTTTTTCGTACGCGTTTAAATATAATAATTAAAATGTTGGATTTATTTTAAATCCAGTTTATTTGTCGTTTAGCCGTTATTATTTATAATAATTTTTCAGTCGGATAAGAGTGGGCTATCAGCGAACTAGCGAAAAAAGTAATTTTTCCCGGTAAGGATAATAAATAAAGGTAAGGCGTAATTTTAAAAATTAACAGCTTGTATTATTATAAATTATTTCCGATTTCCTTATTAGGTTTATATAAATTTTTTACGTTTTTTGGTATTGGTAATTATTATGCCCGTTATTATAAAAAGCCTTATTAAAAATTTAATTTTATCGAAATTATAAATATCCTTTTTTATAATACCGTATTTTACGATAATATCCCGAATAAGTTTAAATTACTTACGAAATATTTTTGGATTTTTATATAGTACCTTTTAATAATCGATTTTTCAAAATAAACGCGTTTTAAAATTTTTTTGCCGTTTAATAAAATATACCGTTTAATTAATTCCGACGTATTTTACGACGTATTAAGCTAATAGTAAATTCGTTATATTTTTAATATATTAAAGCCGGATAGGAAACGTTTGCATATTTAAGTTAAAAATTTGGTTAACAATCGATATCTTTTCGGTTAGCGTTAATTTCTGCTTAAAAGGAATAATATCGGTTCGGGCGTATTTACCGTTATATTACGTTTGTAAGGTAAAATAAGGGATGTTATAAATAAAATTAAGCTTTTATAATTAAGTTTCGGGTTTCGTTTTTTAATTTAAACGGCTAGGTTTATTTTCGCTTTTTTTATAAAGCGTTTTATAATGTTAATGTTAAGAAATATACGATTAAAGATAAGGAGTTGGAATAACTAAAAAAGTGTCCAGCTTAATCGTATGTCCAGCTCAATCGTATAGGACGTTATAGAAAACATATTAAGTAAATTTCGTAATTTTTAATAATATATTTTATATAAATAAAATTTAGAAATAAAGTATAAAACGTTAGATTTAAGGTTTTAATTAAAAATTCCTTATAATAATTATTAATAATTAAGATATAAAATTAACATAAAAATTTTAAATATAAATAAATTAAACATCAGGAATTAATATTCGGTACTTTATCTTATATTATCTACAAATTAATAGATTATTCGAAAGAAATAGATAAACTATTAAAAAAGTTTTAAACTATTAAATATAATATAATTCTAATATATTATAATATAAAGTTAATAATACTTATATATTTTCCGAATAAATATGTAATAAAATACATAATAACCTTTTAAAAGAGAATTGCGATATTTAATATATATACTAGTTAGAAAAATCGACTTGAATTACGAAATTAGTAATTATATATATAGTAATTAAGGCCCAATGGCTTAGTGGTCGCGAACCTGGGTGTCTTTTTTAATTGCGACAGGCTTGGGCACCCTGTTTCGGTTGATCTTAAGAGACAGCTGGTTTAAATCTAGCTTGGGCCACCGTTCCATTAGGTGCTTTCGCCAGCCTAAAGGAGCTAGACCAATTGGGGCTTCGGCTCCGCCACCGTGTCGGCGACAATTGAGGGGTGGCTGGGAACCAGTTACGATTAGGGGCGTTAGGAACCAATTAATTAATCGGGTGTATTTATTGTTAATTGCCGTATTATATAACCCGTATTGCGTTTTTCCGGCCTTTAATTAAAAAGAGACGGTTTTTAAAAGGGTATTCCCTGGTTGTATCGTATAATTCTTTATACATGTATATAGTGAACGGATTAATTTATATATAGCTAGATACCACAATGGCACTTTACCTTGTATATATAGTAATTAAACGTTAAAATATAAAATTTAAAGAAATTTATTTTTCGATTAATTTGAAAATATAAATTAATATATATATATATATTAAAAACTTAACGTTTAAATTTTCAAAGGTATTTAAAATTTAACGAGAAATTACTATATTTAATTATATTTAAAATTTATATATCGTCCTATATAAATACTCCGGACTTATAAATACTCCGGATAGTTTTTAATATATTTTAATTACCGAATTTCAATTAATCATTTTTGAATATTAATAATATAAAACGGCTTATAAAAAAAACGAAAATAAACCTAGCCGTTTAAGTTAAAAAACGAAACCCGAAATTTAATTATACGACATTTAATTTTATATATAAAGTTGCAAAATTTACTTTGCATAAATAATATACCGGTATACCTTCCTATAATAACCATATATTTAAATCGCAAAAATTAACGCTAACCGAAAAAAAATCGATTATCGACTAAATTCTCGACTTAAATACGTAAACGTTTCCTATCCGGCTTTAATATATTAAAAATATAGCTAATATATTATATACTTAACGCGTTATAATACTTGTCGGAATTAACTAAGCGTTAAATTTTATTTAACGGCAAAAAAAATCCCAAACGCGTTTAAATCGGAAAATGGATTATTAACGAGTATTATACGAAAATTTAAAAATATTTCGTAAATAATTTAAACTTTTTCAAGTTATTATCGTAAAATACGGTATTATACAGGGTAAAGTGCCATTAAGGTATCTAGCTATATACAGCTGATTTATTTACTATATATATATATAAAGGATTATATAATACGACCGGGAAACACCCTTTTAAAAACCGTTCTTTTTTGGTTAAAAACCGGAAAAACGTAATACGGGTTATATAATACGGTAATTAACAATAAAACATACCCGATTAATTAATTAATTCCTAACGCCTTTAATCGTAACTAATTCCTAGCTACCCCTTAATTATCGCCGACACGGTAGCGAAGTTAAAACTCTAATTAATTTAACTCCTTTTAAACTGGCGTTACTTAAAGGAACGGTAATCTAAGCTGGATTTAAACTAGATGTTTTTTAAGATTAACCGAAACAGGGTATTTAAGCCTATCGTAATTAAAAGAGATACCCAGGCTTACGACTACTAAGCTATTAGGCAATACAGTATTATAAAAAAGGATATCTATAATTTCGATAAAATTAAATTTTTAATAAGATTTCTTATAATAACAAGTTTAATAATTACTAATGTTAAAAAACGGAAAAAATTTAAATAAACTTAATAAAGAAATAGAAAATAAATTATCGTTAATTAAATTATTAATTCTTAAAATTAAGTTATACCGTTATTTATTATTATAATAAAGAAAAATAATTTTAAGTTTTAATACTGTAATAACTTATTACTAATAACTAATTAAATAACAAATAAAGTAAATGTAAAATAAATCTAACATTTTAATAAATATATTCGAAAACGTACGAAAAAATTAAAACGTTTTTTTATTTTTAATAATTACGAAAATTTTTATTCGATAGAATTCGAAAAATATTACGTTAACCATAATATTATTATATTTTATATACCCGCGTATTTTTCGTATTAGTTTTAACTTTTTAATATATTTTATTTTTCTATTTTAAAACGCGTTTATTCGTTATATATCGAAAACCTAATATAACGCTATTATAATTATATTACTAAAAACAATTTTCTTACCGGCTTATATAACGCGTATAAAGCTATTATAACGTCCGATAATATTAAATTTAAATTTACGAAAATTAGCTTTATTTTATGCGATCTTAATAACGTTCTTTCCGAATTTGAAATTCCTTTAATTATACTTACGGTAATTATCTTCCTGTTAACTTCCGCTAATTTTATTTTTCCGCCTGCAAAAACCCTTAAAAATATCCGTAAAGTAATAAAACAAAAATGTTATTTGTGAAAAAAAATTAAAAATTATTAAGGTATTTTACCGACAAAAATACTTAAATTGGTTAATTTTATAATAAAAGGTTACATATTATATATACACCCGCTTTTCTTTTAGAAAAAAAATATTTAATTGCGCGAAAAAAATTATATTTTAAGCAAACGTTAATGGATTAACAATAAACATCTTTAAAAAGGAAAAACATTTACTATTTAAAAGGGATAAGCCTTTTTAGTTTAAAAAAAAGGGGGTAATAAAAAAAATATAATTAACAGCAGTTAAAAGGGGTCGTTATAAAAAGGTTAAAATAAAGGAACGGAAATATAACGTTTATAATAAGCCCGGATATAATGCGCGTACTAATAAAAAAGCTGTAAAAACGTCTAGCGAAAAAAAACCCGATCAATATAAATAAATGCGATATATTATTATTAAATTATTTAAATTTATTATTACGAAATGCCAAAAACCGTCCGGAATACTTATGCGTCCGGAGTACTTGTATAATATATTATAGTATTATAAGTAATTTAAAAGTAACTTTTATAGCCGTAAATTGATATTATCGTAAAGATATTAATAATTATTATTAACAATATAAAAGTATTATGTTAAGATTTTTACGAATATTATAAAATAAAGAAATTTTTAAAATAATAAATAATATATATAAAAAAATCGAATAATAAGAAAAATTTAATAATTATAACGTAAATTACGATATAAAATATTTATGATATAACTTATTAAATAGTGTTATATAATTAATAAGAGAATTTAATAAATATTTAAATTTTATTTTAAAGTTTAATTTTAATAAAAAGTAATTTACGTAAAATTTAAAAAAAGAATAAAATTAATAGCTTAGAATATAATAATAAGAATATAATAATAAGAATATAATAATAAGAATATAATAAGGAATATTAAGAAAACGAAAGTGTGTTTAAAATTTAATTAAAAGTTTTTAAAAGATATTTATATTTCCGTAAAATGTCCTAATAGCTTAGTGGTTGCGAGCCTGGGTGTCTTTTTTAATTACGACAGGTTTGGGCACCTTGTTGCGGTTGGGCGTAAAAGACAGTTAGATCGAATCTAGTTTGGGACGCCGGTTTTTCTAGGCAACGCTAGCTTAAAAAACTTGATTAATTGGAGCTTCGGCTCCGTTGCCGTGTCGACGACAATTAGGTAGCTGGGGGCATTTAAACTAGCCGCGATTAGAGGCTTTAGGAATTAATTAATTAATCGTATATTTTATCGTTAATTGCCGTATTACATAACCTATATTACGTTTTTCCGGCCTTTAGCTAAAAAGGGAAGCTTTTTAAGGGGTATTTTCCTGTTGCGTTTATATAATCCTTTATATACGTACTTAATAAATAGATTAACTTCTTATATATAGCTAGCTAAATACCTTAATAGCATTTTACCTTATATATTTCCGTAAAATATATTATAATTTAAACAGTAATAGAAATATTAAGCGTATATTATTATTAAAAGAACTGGTAATATTTAACGTAATATATTTATTTCTTTATTTTATAATATATTATTAGAAGTATTAGAAGTATTTATTTAATCACGTTTATTATTTTTTAACAGTTTCTATAAAGTGGTTTATTTAAAATGCTTTTATTTATAAAACGAGAACTTTTGAAAATATATTGTAATATTAAACTTTAGTTATTTAGGTAATTTTTAACGTGTTTTTTCTATATTATATATTATTATTATAAACTTAAATTATTATCTTTGTTAGAAATTACACTTAGAATATAATTTATTTTTATTTTTATTTTATTATTATTTAAACGTTTTACCTTACGGTTAATATTTAAATATAAACAAATATATTTTTTCTTATATATAAATGTTAATTATTTACTCGATTTTATAGTAATTTAATGTCATTTATTTTCATATATTTTAAATTTATATTTTTGAATACGATTATAAATATTTATAATATTATTTAAGATTTACATACTTAATATTATTAGTATTATAATATCTTATATAATGCTTATTAATTAATTATTTATATATTAATATATTACGTTATAATTATATACTAAACACAATAATTATTATTAAGAATCTATTTTAAATTTTTATAAAGATATACCTATTAACATATAAATAAAATCAGGTAATAAGTAATAGAAAAATAATAATTAGATAAACGTATATAAAAACTGGAAATAATACGTAAAAAAACATTAGTTAATTAACTAGCCTTAAAGATTAAAAGTTACAAAACGCGTTAATAAATTACCTTATTAAAATCAGGCCTTATTTTTAAGGTTATAACTGCGACTGCGGCGTAGCTATGGCTAGGGCTTGTATTTTAAATACCGACTTACAAAAAACCTATAAAAACACTTAAATTTTAAAAATAGGGCCTGATGGCAAGTTGTAATTTTTTGGCCTTAATTGGCGCCGTTCCATATAAATTTTTCAAAATTTATATTAAAAACCTTTAAATAAATTAACAATAATAATTAATTAAAAAATAACAAAAAATATAGTTATATATAGCTTTAAAAAAGCTTTTTAACCGTATATATAACTTCCCGATTAAGCTTAGTTTAGTTAAAATATTAAAAAATAAAATGAAAATTTTTAATTAATATATACTATTTAACCGTAACGCCTTTATAATTACGACGTAATAACCATAACCCGTACGGCCAAAAAAATAACTGGACGGGTTTCTCTTATATTAAATTTCCTTTAAAAGGTTTATAGCAAAATAACGTACGCGGTAGTTGCGTTATCGCCGCAAAAAAGGCGTTCCGGTTAATTAAATCCGGAACTTTCTTATAGTTACGACGTAATAACCATAGCCCGTACGGTCGAAAAAATTGATATACGGGCTTTTCCTATATAGAATATACTTAGGAAGCCCGGTATACGATAATGCGACCGATAGTTATGCTGTTGCAGCTTTAAGGGCGTTGCGGTTGCTTATTTCCCAAATATAAACTTAGCCGTATCGGCCTTAATTTTAATCCAAAAAAATTAAAAAAAATTCCTGTATATATATTAACTTATATGCGACGCGTATATAAAGTTTTATATTTATCGCGCTTAAATTGGCTGCGTAATAATTTTTTCTTATATGAATCTTTGAACTTTTTAAAGAAATAAAAGGAAAATTAATAATTTTGTTAAGGAAATATTAATCAAAACCGTTTTTGCGCAACTTTAACTTAGTCCTTGTTCGTTTGTTACGGGAATACGTACTTTGATTGGCTAAAAAAAAAGTAGTATATAAGTTATAAGCAAGTAAGGCTTAAGCTAGCTGAGGTAATTAATAAAGGCTAATTTAAAAAAAGGTTAATTTTAAGCTTAAATTATATTTCGAAATATATTTAACTTATTTATAAAGTTTTTAACGCGTTTAAAAAATATTATCATAAATAGTAAATCCATAGGAATTTAAATTATAACCTGGAAAAAATTCGCAGTTATTACTTTTATTAATATTATTAACAAGTTATTAAAACTCGTAATAAAAAACGATACTATGATTAAATATACGTTATTTATTAATAATTCTTTATTAAAAATATTTTTCGCAAAAATATTTTCCAAATAATAAAATTATTTAGTTCTTAATATCTTAATAAAATTTAATAAAACTTCATTATTAATAATTAAAGCTTTTTCTAAATTTTTATTAAATTTTATAAAAACCGGGATTTATTACTAAAGCCCCGGATTTAATAAATGATAAACATGATTAATAAGGATTAGAATTACAAAAAGGGATCTAATAAAACAACGACTGTAATTTAGTAAATAATTGACAACGTAGATTTTTAAACGTTGTTTAAATCGGGAAAATTTAAATAATAAATTAAATTATGAACAAAATGATCCATTAATATTACCGCCTTTAATCCCCCATTACCGAAAGATTAAAATGCACTATTAAAATGTTTACGGAAATAAGTCCAATCTTAACGAAATAAAAAATATGTTTTATGTAGCGCACGATAAAAAGGAAACAAGGAAAATATTTTTTATAAATTTTTAAATACGAAAAGAACGTATAGAAAGATTTATTTAATATAATATTAAATTAAGTGAGTATATTAATATTAAAAATAAAGATAAATTTTATTTAAATATAAATACGTATACTATGTAAATTATTTAAGGTTTAAAACGTTATTACGGGACGAAAAAAATAAATAAAAGGAAATATTAATTTTATAACTTAAAGGTAATAGGAAATTTGATATAATAATAAGTAAAAGGTTGTACGGTACGGAAAATATTAAGTAAATAATCTCCAGCTACGTAATTAATATTATAAGGGCATTATAAAATAAAAATAATAATTTTTATAAAGTAAAATAGATATATCTTTTATATAAATGAAAGTTTTTATATATTTCTAGGATTTCGTAATAAAAATAATAATTTATATTATTAATAAAATAAGAGAGTGAACTGTAAAAGTATACTACTAATTAAATAATTTAAAAATATATTCGCATTAATAATATTATATAAATTTAATAAGGCGTATTTTTAAAAGATCGGAAACAAAAATTTAATCATAATTACTAAAAATTATTAAATTAAATTATAAGAACCTAATAATTTATAAAATAAAAAAGATATTATTAAATTATTAAGCTATATAAAATCCGGAAATATAATAAGTAAAAAATTGTAATTATTTATAATACTATTTATTATTATTTATAAAAATTTAAAAAGATTAAAAAGATTTTTTAGCCTTAAGAAAATTAATAAATCATTTATATAATTAGTATAAAAATATTAAAAATACAGTGAAAAATACGCCATAAAAATGAAAAATTGATAATAATAACGGTAGTTTACAAAATAATACGGACTAAAAGATTAAACGGGTTAAACGTAAAAAGAAAACGGCCGAAGAGAATATTTCTTAAATTATATATTTTAAATGCCTTAAATAAAACATTAACGTTAATATAAAACCTTAACCGAATCTTAAGTTAAAAGATAATAATTTAAATATTTTCTAATTTAATTTATTAATAGTAAGTAATAATAAAAACTATTTTAATTATGTTAAAAACGACGATCCTTCTATTTAAAACGTTTATAAATACAACTAAATAATTAATATCTTAAACATAAATATTTTTTAATTTATTAATATTATAAATAACGACCTATTTTTTAAAGAATAATATAAAACACTTAAAATAAAAAAGATAACTTGAAAATATGTTATAAATATCGACTAAATTCTAAAAAAGTATATATTTATAAAAGAAATTAATGTAATAAAAAAAAGTTAAGTATAATGAAAGCGTAATAAATATCGTAAGAATAATATATTAAATATTTTAATAATATTAACTCTATTTATAAGGTAATACAAACTTTAAATAAACTCTATTATTACGTATTTAAACCGTAAAATAAAAAGAATTTTTATATAAAGTAATTTCCGATATTTAAAACTATTTTAATCCGTATGGAAAAAAAATTTACAAAATAAAATCTTTATCCGTTAATTTCGAATAACGCGATATATTATAATCTTAAACTAAAAAACGTTATTATTTTATATATAAATATCTTTTTATTTTTCGGCCTTTATAATTAAAGATTTAAATAATATAAATTAATAGTTAAACCTACGAAATATCCGTTTTTAATTAACGAAAAATATTAAAATAAATTAATTTAAATAAAAGAAATTATATTATTTATTAAATCTCCTTAAAGTAGATATAATCGTATAACTAAATTAAATAAATCCAGAGATTGTACTATCTTAGTTATTAAGTTATAGTAAAATTTAACTTTTTCGCGGCCCTTAGTAATACCTATTTTTAACGGAATTTTAAACGGTTTTTATAATCCGGAGCAACCGGACAAAGTATCGCTTGTAAATTTCTAATTTATACTGAATTAAAAGTTAAACTTCGACGCTTTTAAGCTCGTTATCGTTATCTTTTAATTTTATTAATAATTTCTTTATAAACCGGATTTTTTTAGTAAAGATTTATATAAAAATTAATTATTTCTCCGGTTTTAAATTAAATCTTATCCGAAAAGTTAAAACAAAACCCGATTTTTTTTAGAAAAGTTATTAATATTAATAAAAATCTTAATATATTTTTTTCGGCCCATTATTTTATTTAAATCGGGTAATATAATCGAAACCGTTTTTATTATAATTTCGGAAATACGGAATATTAAAACTTTATATTCGGACTTAACGGGTATATTTTAGTTATCTTAATTAATAAAGGTTTAAAAAAGTAGTTTAATACTAAGTAATTCTATTTAGTTATTATATTAATACTTTTCTTTTAACTGTATGATTAATCGAGATTAACAATGTCGTTAAACTAACGAAAAGTTATAAAGTAGCCATTTTATACGAACTCAGGGTTTACCGCAAAAAGCGTAATATTTTCTAAGTTATTATTTAAAATTCCCTTATTAAACTAATTTAAAAAAATAAGGTTTATTAAGGTTAAAACTTATTAATATTACGTAACAGTCGATTTCGAAATAAGGTTTATCGGAACCGAAATATAATTTATCGTGAACGTAAAAAATATTTATAATTACCGTATTCGAATATATTAAAGGAAGGATTTATCGTATTAATTATAAATATAATTATTTCATATTTTTAACTTAACTTAAATAATATAGCTTAAATTTAATTACTTTATATATTATTTATTAAAAATTACATAAAGTACGTTATAAAATATAACGGCATAAATAAAAAAGTATTTAACTTTTTATATTATATTAACAGCTTAATAGCTTAGTAATCGCGAGTCTTGGTGGTTTTTTAAATTGCGAAAGGCTTGGGTATTCTGTTTCGGTTGATTTTAAAAGGTAGCTGGTTTAAATCTAGCTTGGGCTACCGTTTCTTTACCTCATCGAGATCAGGCCCTGTTTTTGAGGTTGTAACTGCGCCTACGGCGCAGCTGTGGCTAGGGCTTCGCAAAAAGCCGTACTTTAAGTACCCACTTACAAAAGACTTATAAAAAATAACAAAACTTTAAAAATAGGGTCTGATAAAAATTTATGAACTTTTGGTTCCGTTTGATACGTTCCTATATAAATTTTTCAAAATTTATATTAGAAACTTTTAAATAAAACGATAATAACAAATAATTAAAAAATAATAAAATATACAGTTATATATAGTTTTAAAAAAGCTTTTTAACTATATATACAACGTCCAGATTAGGGTTAATTTAGTTAAAATATTAAAAAATAAAGTAAAAATTTCCGATTTATATATACGTTTTAACCGGAACGCTTTTACGGCTGCGATATAATAATTATAACCCGTACGGCCAAAAAAATAACTGGACGGGTTTTTCCTATATTAAATTACCTTTAAAAAGTTTATGGCAAAATAATATATATAATAATTGCGTTATCGCAATTATAAAGGCGTTTCGGACTTAATTAACCTTAATTTTCATATAGCTGTAACGTAATAATTACAGCCCGTATGGCCGAAAAAATTGCTGGACGGGCTTTTTCCATATTAAATATATTAGGGAATCCCGCTGTACGATAATGCGACCGATAATTATGCTGTCGCAGCCATAAAGGCGTTACGGTCGCCCATTTTCTAAATCCAAATTTAGCCGTATTAACCGTATTTTTAATCTAAAAAAAATTGAAAAAATTATTATATATATATTAGCTTATATTCGACGCGTATATAAAGTTTCATACCTGTCGGATTTAAATTAATTACGTAACAATTTTTTTTATATAAATCTTTGGATTTTTTAAAAAAATCAAAAGAAAATTAATAATTTTGTTAAGAACGTACCAAACGGACCCCCTGTTCGCACAATTATAACTCAGGCCTCGCTGGCTCGTTACGGGATATGGGATTTAGTTGGCTAATTTTTAGCGTAATACAACAGTACATTAGAAAACGAGCCAGCAGAGGCCTGAGCTAGCTGAGGTAACCGTTTCTCTAGGTAGCGCCAGCCTAAAGAAGCTAGACCAATTAGGGCTTCGGTTCTGCTACCGTGTCGGCGACAATTGAAGGTTGGGGGCTTTGGGAACCAACTGTCAGATAAGTAGCGATAAGCATGCACTCATAAATCCAGTCTTTTAGTACAGTGGCTAGCTGACAATTAAAAGTCTCAGACATGCTCCACTAAGTGGAATTCTACCGTCGCAGCTAAAGGCCTACTAGCCTGCACCTGACCACTTACCTAAAGAGCTTAAGTTCGATCCTGGCTATAAACTGCGGAAGTTTAAGGGTTAATACTTAAAGTACTCGTTACGAGCTACGGAAGTTTAAGGTTAAGAAGCCGAAGTACGCGCCACCTTAATCGCTAGCTACTAAGGGGGTGTGTTAAATAAGCAGTAATAAACATACACTTATAAATCTAGTCTTTTAGTACAGTGGCTAGCTAATACCAACCAGTTAAATTAATCGTTTACTACCACTTGTTTATTGCCGTATTTATAACCTATATTGCGTTTTTCCGGCCTTTATTTAAAAGGGTCGGTTTTTAAAAAATGCTCCCCGGTCGCGTTTATATAGAACTATTTATATACCTGTATATAATAAACGGATTAGCTGTATATATATATATATATAGCCAGATACCTTAATAGCACTTTATATTATATATAAGATTAATAAATTAAATATAACGTTAATAAGTAATTCGTAATTTAAATATTAAAAATATATTAAAGGATTATAAAGTTGTTTAAATAATATATTAAATACCTTTTTACGATTACGAACATTATAAAAAACTGATTTATATTATAAATATAATAACTTAAAATCTTTTAAAATAATAAATAAAATTTATAATAAATTAGATAATTCTTATAATTAAACGTTTATTTTATAAATTTCGGTATTATAATATATAATTATTAAATAGATTACGGAAATAAAAATAATTATTATTAAAAAAAAGAAAATTAAAGATTTCTCAATAAAATAAAAACTCATATTTAAAAGTTTTATATTACGTACTTACGAAAATCTAGCACTCGGCTTCGGAATAGGACTTTTCGGGCCCGAGGTGTACAATTTATCGTCATCGTAAAAATAATTAATAATTGCCGTATTCGACAATATTACGTAAAGTATTTATCGTATTAATTATTAGTAAAATTAATTCGTATCTTTAGCTTAGCGTAAATAATATAGCTTAAACTAATTAACCTTGTAAAAGTTTTATTTATATTTTAAAACGTAATATTAATATATTTAAATATATAAACAAAACCTAAATAACACTAAAAAAATTTATATTCGACTTGAATATTATTAACTATATTCAGAAATCCGGAAAGGAAATGTTAATTTTACTCTCGAATTTATAAAATTACTTAATAAAGTAAATTTCGAACGGCTTTTAAATAACTTAAAAAATATTTAAAATTTAATTTAAATAATTAATAAAAAGAAATTCTATTAAATTTTTTTATATAGAAAATACACGCTACTTTTTTAAACTTTATTTTATATTATAAAGTAATAACAACTACGAAATCTTTTCATAATTACTTAAAATATCCGTTTACTTCTTAATTTTAAAACTTTCATTTTTCGTAAAATTATTTATTTATATATATATATAACTTTTAATGTTAATTTCTAGTAAGAAAAATTAGTATTTTATATATATCTTATAATTAATTAATATTCTTTAATCTATCGGAAAAAAATTTTATTCGATATATTTTTATAAAAAGAATTTAAAAGGTTTTAGTTTTAATTAGTTAAAAATATTACAGTTAAAAAAAATTCAACTTTTAAAATCCTAAAACTTTTAACGTAATAAATTAATGTATATAAAATGTTTTTTTATATTAACGTTTATCCGGATTCGTAACATTTCGAAAAAAAAGTAAATTTTATATTTTAATAAACTTTTAACAAATTTTCATAAATTGTTAAATTTAATTTTAAAGATTACGTCAATAACATTCTTTAAAGAAAAAGAGCGTATCGGTAATTAATATTTTTAAATATTTATAGTTGAAGTATTTAGGCCGTAATTATGATTTAAGATAGCCTTTATTTAAGAACTATTTTTTATATAATTAAATATATATATAAAGGCGATTACTTTTAGATTTTTTCAGTTTTTACTAAAATACCTATACGTTATTCGCTAGATTTCTATATTTGATTACTATAACTGCTCACAGTGTTATATTAAATGTATTTGGGTTTATAAACTGTTAAATACTACATAAAACAATGTTAATACGAAAAGAAACGAATTAATTAAGATAATTAACGTATTTTTTAAAAATTATATTTTTAAAAATAGAATTATCTGATATATTAAAGGCTAATATAATTATTATATTAATAAATAAAAAGTAGCCATTATTTTAATCAGCGTTATTTGCCCTATTTAAAGTATTAAGTCTATATATTATAAGAGATGAATTAATCGTTAAAGAAGAATATATAAAATATGTAAACTGTAAATTAATTTAGTAAATTAAATATGAAAAGAGTAGTAAATAAAAAGTTTAATATAAAATATAAGAATTTTAAAACAGCGTCTTTACAGTAGGCTTATAAGCTAACAGGTTTTAATAACTTAGTAAATTACCTTTATTCTACGATATTTATCTTTTACTTATATTATACGAAGTTAAATAAATACTTGTATCGTACGAATACGCCGATTTTAATAAAATTAAAAAAAGTTTAAACCGTAAATTAAATGTTCTTTGTTAATTTTTAAAATAGTAATTAAATTAACGATAATGTAATTTTAACCTAGCGCGTTAATAATATAAGCTGTTACTAAAGATGGTCTTTTAATTTCATTGTTATTTATATATAAATTCTTAATATCTTACGGTTATATAAATATAAAGTTTACTTAATTTAACTACTAGCTGTTTTTTTGTATTAAATAACTGTATTATACGCGTTTTATAATCCTTATTTTAAGTTTTTGTATAATATACGTACTATTATAATCCTTTTTTTAATAAATTTAAACAATATTAATAAAATATTAAAAATATTTAGATTTTATATTTTACAGCTAACGTATTATATAAGCGAAACGTTAATATAAACGAGTTCTTCATTTTTTAACATTTTACGATAATAAAGTTAAATATAATAATTATAATATAATAAATTAATTTAAATTCATTAAATTTTTATTCGTTAAATATCTTTATTACTTTATTCTAAATACGCGTATTATATTTAAACTTACTATACAAGGTAAAGTGCTATTAAGGTATCTAGCTAGCTATGTACAGGAAGCTAATTTATTTACTAAGTATATGCATAAAGGATTATACGATATAACCGGGGAACACCCCTTTAAAAACTGTCCCTTTTTAGCTAAGGGCCAGAAAAACGCAATACGGGTTATTAATACGGCAACTAACGATTAGATATACCCGATTAATTAATTAGTTCCTAACGCCCTTAATCGTAACTAGTTTTACTAGCTACCTTTTAATTATCGCCGATACGCTAGCGGAGCCGAAACCCTAATTAGTTTAGCTTTTTTTAAATTAGCGTTACCTAAAGAAACGGTAGCCCAAGCTGGATTTAAACTAGTTATTTTTTAAGATTAACCGAAACAGGGTACTTAAGCCTGTCGTAATTAAAAGAGATACCCAGGTTATCAACTACTAAGCTATTAGGCCTTAAACTTACTATATATATTATATATTCGTTCCTTCGTATAAACTCTTTTATATAAGGTAAAATGCTATTAAGGTATCTAGCTATATATACATATATATAGGGAGCCGACTTATTTACTAAGTACATGTACAATTGGTTTTATACAAACGCGACCAGGGAGCATCCCTTAAAAACCGTCTTTTTTTAGCTAAGGGCCGGAAAAACGTAATGCGGATTATGTAATACGGTAATTAACGATAAGAAATACCCGATTAATTAATTAGTTCCTAACGCCTTTAATCGTAATTAGTTCCAAGCCACCTTTTAATTATTACCGATACGGTAGCGGAGCCGAAGCCCCATGGTCTAGCTCCTTTAGGCTGGCGTTACCTAAAGGAACGGCGGCCCAAACTGGATTTAAACCAACTGTCTTTTACGTTTAACCGTAATAAAGTACCCAAGCCTGTCGCAATTAAAAAAGATACCCAGGCTCGCAACTATTAAGCTATTAGGCCATAATTTTATAATATAATTAATTTTTAATAATTTTCGAATTTAAATAAATAATAACTCTCGTAACCGTTAAAAAAAATCGAATTTTTAATACCTATTTTTAAATATTTATTTAAAATTTATTTTATTTTAATGCTAATTTATTTATAGCTTAATTATTTATACTTATAATAATCGTTTAATAGGATAAAAACGGGTTATAGGTAAACTAAGAAAAAAGATAGGTTTTATTTATAAAAATAATAAATAAAAGAAACATTTAAATTTAAAAATTAGTAATTTATATTATTATAAATTATATTTTATTCTCTTTCCCCTTTATTTAAGGTTTTTAGGTTTTTTAATATATAATTATTATAGTTATTATTATAAGAACAATTTTATAAAAGTTAATTTCGTCGAAATTAAAAAAAAAATCTTTTTAAGATATTATATTTCGTAATTATAACCCAAATAAATTTAAATTATTTACGACATATTTTTAATTTTTCGCATAAATATTTTTATTTATTTACGTTTTAATTTAAATACGATTTAAGTATTTCTTAT
The DNA here is from genome assembly GCA_004155055.1 of Monosporascus sp. CRB-8-3. NCBI lineage: Eukaryota > Fungi > Ascomycota > Sordariomycetes > Xylariales > Monosporascus > Monosporascus sp. CRB-8-3. The sequence goes on from QJNZ01000044.1 coordinate 188,616, forward strand.
CTTTTAATAAAATTAAACGTTTAATTAATTCTTATACGTATTACGATACTTTAAGTAAATAACAAATTCCTTATATTTTTAATGTATTAAAACCGGATAAAAATAATTTAACGCATTATATCAGCGAGCCGTACATATAAGCGAACTATACACCTTTTTTCATCATTTTAACTTTTTAACTTTAATTACATATTTCTTAATAACTATAATATAAAACGGCTTATAAAAAAACGAAAATAAACCTAGCTGTTTCAATTAAAAAACGAAACCTAAAACTTAATTATAAAAAACTTAATTTTATTTATAATATCCTATTTATTACTTTAAAAACGCGAATTAACCGTAAATACGCCCGACCAGATATTATCCCCAATTTGTAAAAATTAATACCGATTTAAAAAAAAATCAATTATCGAATAAATCCTTAACTTAAATACGTAAACGATTCCTATCGGGCATTAATATATTAAAAATATAACAAATTTATTACTTACGTAACGCGTAATAAAACGCGTCGGGATTAAATAGGTATTTAACTTTATTAAACGGCAATATAAACTTAAAACGTATTTAAATCGAAAAATAAATTATTAACAGGTTTTATACGAAAATCCAGAAATATTTCGTAAATAATTTAAATTTATTCAAATTATAATCGCAAAATACGGTATTATGAAAAAAAATATTTATTATTTCGACGAAATACAATTTTTAATAAGTTTTTTTATAATAACGGATATAATAATTACGAATACCGAAAAACGTAAAAAACCTAAATAAACGTAATAAAAAAATAATTTATAATTTATAATATTATAAACGATTAACTTTTAAAACTGGGCCTTATTTTTATTTATTATGTTTACCGGGAAAAATTACTTTCTTCGTTAATTCGCCGATAACTTACTTTTATCCGATTAAAGGATTACTATCAATAAAAACGGCTATATAATAAATAAACTAAATTTAAAATAACTTAAATATTTCGATAAATATATTAAAAGGTATATTAAAAGCTTAAAATATTTTTTTATCTTTAACGGTTATAAAAACCATTATTTAATTAAATTCGAAAATTACTATAAAATTAATAATATTATTATATTTTATTTACTTACCTATTCCTTTTATCGGCTTTAATTTTTAAACGTATTTTATTTTTCTATATTAAAACGCGTTTATTCGTTATATAGCGAAAGTTTTATACGATACTACGTTATTAATATTATTAAAGAAAATTTTATTACCGGCTTTTACCATACGTTTAAAATTATTATAATAACTAATAATATTAAATCCGGATTCATAAAAACGGGACTTATTTTATTCGATTTTAATTACGTTTTTTCCGAATTAAAAGTTCCAGTTATATCTATACTAACCGTTTTTTCATTTACCTTTACTAATTCCGTTATTTCCCCATTTGCAAAAACTTTTAAAAATATTATTAAAAAGATTCTACGGGAACGTTATTTGCAAAAAAAAATTAAAAATCACCAGGGCAACTCCCCGATAAAAATATTAAAATCGGTTAATCTTTTAACAAAAAGTAATCTATTACTTTTATACGAAATCGCTTTTTTTAAAAGGAAAACGGCTATTTTTATAAAACGAATTACGTTCTTAATAAACGCCGGAAAACCAAAAATAAACGTTATCAAAAAAAAAGAACACTTATTATAAAGAAAATATAAGTTCTTATAATTACGAAAAAAGGTAATAATAAATAATCGCAATTAATAACGGCCAAAAAAGGTCGTCGCAAAAAGGTTTAAACGAAAAAACGAAAATGTAAGGTTTACGGCAAGCCCGGACATAATACGTATACTTATAAAAAGGATATAAAGGTATTTATCGATAAAAAATCCGATTAATTAAAATTAATTCAATATATTATAGTTATTTAATTCGAATTTAATTTTACGACGTACTAAAAAGTGTACAGCTCGCTTGTATGTACAGTTCGCTTATGTAGTACGTTACCTATTTAAATCTAAGATTTATTTAATAATCGAAATTTTTTTTTGCTAACGTTAACTTTTAAGAATTAAAGATAATATCGGTTTAGTAAGTTTTACCGTTATATCCGTTTTTTAAAGTAAATTCGAGAACGTTATATATTTTATAAATCCGTTTATAATTAAGTTTCGGGTGTTTTTTTTTTACTTAAACGCCTAAGTTTATTTTCGCTTTTCTTATAAGCCGTTTTATATTTTTAGTTATCAGGATTCGCGATACTAATCTGACTGTTATTGGTATTAAGATGTATATATTACTTAGTTGTATTTAAAATATATCTGTTTTAAATATAAAAAGCTAGTTAAAAAGGTGGGTGCGCTGAATTTACTTAAGACGTATTCGGGTAAACGTTATACTAGCCAACTAACCTTATTACATATTAACGTACCGAATCTTAATACGCCCCTTTATATTATATCTATATTAGAAAACTTTAAGAAAAACTTTAACTAATATATTTAAAAATTAAACCTTAACTTCTATATAGAAAATCGATAAAAAATTAATATAAATTAATAAAAAAAATAATAATTTATACGGTTCGGAATTAAACTTTTAACTTAAGTAAAATAACTAAGTCGTATATCGCATTAATCCGTTATATTAAGCAACCGGTTTCTTTATTTTACCGTTCCGTTATAATTACGCCGAGTTATAAGATTTATTTTTTCCGAAACGTTTTAAACCGGGTTAAGTGTTAATATAGGAAAACGCTTTATATACGCTAGTTTACTACGTTAAAGGTTTTATAGCTTAAAAAATCGGATTTATTTTTTAACGGCAATATTAATAAATAATTAAAATCGTTGTTTTTTAAGTTTTCCTTTATAAAAAGTTATCGAATAGAAATCTTTTTCCGGTTAATTAAGAAATAATAATTAGTTATAAGTTATATATAAAATATTAACGCCTTTTAGTAAAAATTAAAGTAAAAGGTTATAGGTATATATATAAGGTAAAGTGCTATTAAGATATCTAGCTATATATATACATACAGGGAGCTGATTTATTTACTAAGTACATGTATAAAAAATTATACAATACAACCGGGGAGCACCCCTTTAAAAACCGTCCCTTTTTAACAAGGACCGGAAAAACGCAATACGGGTTATGTAATACGGTAATTAACGATAAGATATATCCGATTAATTAATTAGTTCCTAACGCCCCCAATCGTAACTGGTTTTAAAACCCCCAGCCACCCCTTAATTGTCGCCGATACGGTAACAAAACTGAAGCCCCAATTAATCTAACTCCTTTTAGGCTGGCGTTACCTAAAGGAACGGTGGCCCAAGCTGGATTTAAACCAGCTATCTCTTAAGACCAACAGAAACAAGGTGCCTAAGCCTATCGCAATTAAAAGAGATATCCAGGTTCGCGACTACTAAGCCATTGGGCCATAGGTATATATAAATATGTAATTTTATAGGTAATTTTATAAGAAATTAAAACTTTAAATTAATAAATAACGGATATTTTCGGGTTGTTATAAAAAAATACCGTAGTTATCGTTCTTAATAACGAAAAATATATTTTAATAAGGGAAGGCTCTTTTTTCCGTATAAAGAGAATTTAATGGGATTATTTTTTTATTAATTACTTTAATTAAATTTTAAATATTTGTTAAACCTTTTTAAAATTTAAATTAGTAATAATTTTATTATATATTACTTTGTTTAATAATTTAATAAATCCGTTAACCGGGTTTTTTACCTTTTTAATATATTTAGTTTTTATTTAATTTTTCTGGATTTCCTGGTATATGTAATCATATTTAACGTGTATATACTGTTTTTTTCGTATTATTATTATTTTTAAAGATAATAAAAAGGCCTTTAGGTATAAGGTTAAGTTTCTCGAGGAAAATCCGTGCGTTTGTTATTTTAGTAGTTACGGTACTTAATGTTATATATTTAATTTCCGAAATAGATTTTATAATAACTTATTATCGTTTTAATATTTATATTACCGGGTTTTTTGTTATAAATATAACGTAATTAATAATAAACTTACTTATACCGGGGTTATTTGCGTAATTCGTAATAATTATTATATATAGTTTTAATTTATTATAGGCGTAATAAAAGGATTTTTCGTTTAATTTCTGGTATCGAATAAATAGTTTTAAAAACTCTTTTTAGTATGTTAGAAAATATTTAATATATTTTCGATATTTAGACGACGTAATATTTATAAACCGTACTTGAGTAAACGTTATAAATATTATATTAAATTTAATTATATAACTAAAGAAATTAAATTTATTAATAAAGTTTACGTTATTAAAAATATTTTACTTATTAATTTCATTTTTATAGCATATTATATAATTTCAATGTTTTTTAACAAACGGAATTAATTCTGCTTTTATATTATTAATATTTAAATGTATTTACGCCTTATTAATATCTTATTTTTAATTAAAGTAAATATTATTTATTTCGGATAATCGAACGATACGTATACCAAGGTATTAATTTATTATTTTAAAGTTATTTATTAAGACGTTTCCGGTAATAACGTTTATAATCATTTTTAACCGTATTTTATTAAGGCCGAAATATAAAAAATTATCGACGTAAAAAATAATTATATTACGGGTTTTTATGTTACAGTATATCGTATAGTCGAATAATTATAATTTAAAGTCGTATTGATTAAATATAATTCGGATTTTTTTAGTTATATAATACAGGTTTATTTTAATTAGTATAAGGGGTTTATTAATTTAATATTTTTTTTAAACGTAAAATTCAAACGTTATTTTTTATTTAAATATATATCGAAATATTTCTATAATAAGGGAAAACATTTTATAAAGATTTATTTTTTTAAATAATTATTTAAATAAATAACCATAAAATCGATTTGTTAAATATATTATTTTATAAACGCCGTAAACCTTCTTAAAATATATTAATATATTACGTACACGATAATTATAATTATATCGTTATAATCGATTCTTTTTCGTTAAATAAAACCGTATATAATATTATAAGCCTTATGTTTTTCTAATTTATTAATTAACGTATATTTTTTTTAAAACCTATTTAATATTTATTAAGTAATTTTTAATAATTTTAATTACCGATTGAAAAATAAAAATTCCCCGTTATAAATTTTCCTTAATTTTCTTATAAATAACCTTAAGTTATATATCTTAACGTCCCGGATAAACTCAGGGGATAAACAAGCTTACGGAATAGTTTTCAACATATTCTAATTACTTAATTTTAATTAACTATTTTTTAATATTATTAATATAAAACGGCTTATAAAAAAAACAAAAATAAACTTAGCCGTTTAAGTTAAAAAACGAAACCCGATATTTAGTTATGCGATATTTAATTCCATTTATAAAATCGCCCATTTTACTTTATACGTCCGATATATTAATATATATTTTAAAACCGATATTATATTTAATTCGCGAAAATTAACGTTAACCGAAAAATAATCGATTATCGACCGAATCCTTAATTTAAATACGCAAACGTTTCCTATTCGGTATTAATATATTAAAAATATAACAAATTTGTTACTTACGTAACGCGTTACGGAACGTATCGGAATTAAATAAATATTTAATTTTATTAAAAAATAATAAAAATTAAAACGTATTTAAATCGAAAAATACATTATTAAAAGGTTTTATATGAAAATCCTGAAGAATTTTATAAATAATTTAAATTTATTCGGGTTATAATCGCAAAAAAAAGTATTATGAAAGAAGATATTTATAATTTCGACAAAATAAAATTTTTAATAATGTTTTTTATAATAATTAATATAATTATTACGAATATTAAAAAACGTGGAAAATTTAAATAGGCCTAGTAAAAGAATCGGGAATAATTTATAATAATATAAACTGTTAACTTTTAAGGTTAAACCCTATTTTTATTTATTATTTTTATCCAAAAAAAACCACTTTTTTCGCTAGTTCGCCGATAACCTATTTTCATCCAACTAGAAAATTACTATAAATAACAACAGCTAAACGATAAATAAACCAAATTTAAAATAAGTTAAATATTTCGATAAATATATTTAAATACTTACTAAAAATTTAAATTTTTTTTTATTCTCGACGGTTACGAAAATTACTATTTTATCGAATTCGAAAATTATTATAAAACTAACGATATTATTATATTTTATATACCTGCTTATTTTTTTTATCGGTTTTAACCTTTCGATATATCTTATTTTTCCGTATTAAAACGCATTTATTTATTATTTATTAAAAGTTTTATATAACATTACGTTATTTATATTACTAAAAAAGATTTTATCGCCGGTTTTCGTAACGCGTTTAAAGTTAATATAACGATTAATAATATTAAATCCGGATTTACGAAAGTTAATTTCGTTTTATTCGATTTTAATAACGTTTTTTCCGAATTAGAAATTTTTTTAGTTACACTTATACTAACCGTTTTCCCGTTAACCTTTACCGGTTTTATTCGTTCCCCGTTTACGAAAACCCCTAGGAATATTAAGGAAGCAATAAAATAAAAACGTTATTTGTAAAGAAAAATTAGAAATTATTAAGGTAGTTCGCTGACAAAAATCGTTGAATCGGCAAGTTTTTTAACAAAAAGTAATTTGTTATTTTTATACGAATTTTTTTTTTTCAAAAAAAGAGTTACCTAATTACGCGAAACGAACTATATCTTAAATGAACGTTATAAAATTAAAAACGTACGTTTTTAAAAAGAAAAAACATTTATTATAAAATAGATAAAAGCTTTGATAACTAAGAAAAAAGGTAGTAATAAACAATTACAGTTAAGAAAAGTTAAAAATAATTATCGTAAGAAAATTTAAACGAAAAAACGGAAATATAATATTTACGGAAAGCCTGGATATAATATACGCATTTATCAGGAAGTTATAAAGACGTCTAATAATAAAGAATCCGATTAAGTTAAATTGATTTAATATGTTATAATTAATTAAATTAAGTTTATTATCGCCAAATATTAAAAACCATCCCGTAAGCTTATTTATTTCGTAAACTTATCCGGGACGTTATTTAAAACTAGCCATAATTTCCTTAAAATTAAACTTATTATTATTTACGTTAAATAGGTAGCAAATATTATCGATTAATATATTATATCCGTATATTTATTCGTAAATTTATTAAATTATATTACGGTTATATAAATCTTTTTAAAGATTATTTTTTAATATATGAAAAAAATTAAAATCCAAAACGCCCGGATAAAAATTACTATTTTCTTAAATTAATGCTGTTATAATCTCAGAATCCTCGTTAAATATTTTATATATATATAATTCGGGCTTAATTTTTTTCCGTTTATTTCGTTTTCGTTCTACGGTTTTCGTTTCGTTATCCGTTCAATCGTTTAATATAACGTTATTTTCGTAATTATTAACGTTAACGTTTTTTTTCGGCGTCGGTTACGGAATTTGTATTATATATAAAAAATAAAAACTTTATAATATTTTTTAAGTTAACGTACTATACAAACGAGCTATATATATAAGCGAACTGGACATTTTTTAGTACGTTACGATAAAAAATTCGAATTAAATAATTATAATATATTAAATTAATTTAAATTAATCGGATTTTTCATTATTAAATGCTTTTATATTTTCCTTATAAATATACGTATTATGTCCGGGTTTATAGCAAACGTTATATTTCCGTTTTTTTACCTGAACCTTTTTACGATAACCCCTTTCGGCCGTTATTAGTTGCGATTATTTACTATTACCTTCTTTCGTAATTATAAAAACTTATGTTTTCTTTATAATAAATATCCTTTTTTTTTGAAAACGTTTATTTTTAGTTTTCCGGCGTTTACTAAGGACGTGGTTTGTTTCGTAAAGGTAACCCTTTTTTTTCCGAAAAATAAACGGTTTCGTATAAAAGTAATAAATTACTTTTTATTAAAAGATTAACCGATTTTAATATCTTTATCGGCGAGCTACCCTGGTAATTTTTGATTTTCCTTTATAAATAATGTCCCCGTCGAGTTGCTTTAATAATACTTTTAAAAATTTTTGTAAGTAGGGAAATAACGAAATTAACAGAGATAAATAAAGAGATGGTCGGTATAGGTATAATTAGAATTTTTAATTCGGAAAAAATATAATTAGGATTAAATAAAATAAATCCCGCTTTTATAAATCCGGATTTAATATTATCGGTTATTATGGTAATTTTAAACACGTCGTAATAACCGGCGATAAAATTTTCCTTAATAATATAAATAACGTAACGTTATATAAGATTTTCGATATATAACGAATAGGCGTATTTTAATATGGAAAAATAAGATTGTTTAAAAGTTAAAGCCGATAAAAAAATAATTAAGTATATAAAATATAATAATATTATTGGTTTTATAGTACTTTTCGAATTTAATTAAATAATAACTTTTATAACCGTTAAGAATAAGGAAACGTTTCGAATTTTTAATACGCGTTTTAATATATTTATCGAAATATTTAATTTATTTTAAATTTAGTTTATTTATTATCCAGCCGTTTTCGCTTATAACAATTTTTCCCGGTAAGGATAATAAATAAAAAGAAGGCCTAACTTTAAAAGTTAACAGCTTATATTACCGTAAACCATTCCCTATTTCTTTATTACGCCTATTTAGGTTTTTTATGTTTTTCGGCAATTATAATTACTATATTTATTATTATAAAAAAACTTATTAAAAATTCTGTCTCGTCGAAGTTGTAAATATCCTTTTTTGTAATACCGTATTTTGCAATTATAACCTAAACAAGTTTAAACTCTTTACGAAATACCTTTAAATTTTCGTATAAAACCCATTAATAATTTATCCTTTAATTTAAAGGCGTTTTAAATTTATATTATCGTTTAACAAAATTAAATACTTAATTAACTTTAACGCATTTTATAACGTATTATGTAAATAATAAATTCGCTATATTTTTAATATATTAATACCGGACAGGAAACGTTTACGTATCTAAGTTAAGAATTTGTTCGATAATCGATTTCTTTTTAATCGGCGTTAATCTTCGTAAATTAGTGACAATATCGGGTTAGGCGTATTTACTATTAATTCGTATTTCTAAAGTAATAAATAGGATATCATAAACAAAACTAAACTTTTTATAACTAAATTTCGGATCTCGTTTTTTAACCTAAACGGCTAAATGTATTTTTATTTTTTTTATAAGCTATTCTATGTTATAGTTATTAAGAAATAAGTAATTAAAGTTAAAAAGTTAAAATAATAAAAAAAAATGTACAACTCGCTTATATATACAGCTCGCTTATATAGTACGTTAAATAATTTTTTTTATTATATATATTTTTATATATATTCGTATATACGGTATAACTAAAAAATAACTGCCCTTTAATAACTAAATTTTGTAATTATAAATACCTTAATAACCTATAAATAAATTTTTAATACTTTATATTTTTAGCTTTTAAATTTTAATTTAATAGTTTTCGTTAATTAAAACCGTATAACGGCTGCTAATAATATGCAAATACATATTATCCGACTTATTCGATTAATTTTTATAAAGTAATATACTTAAGTATTAATTATTTAATACGATTTAATATTTAAATTATTATCTTTATAACGTAATTCTAAAAATAAATAGGAATACGTTTTTAAATAACCGTAACGTAAACGTTATTTTAAACGATTTATATGTTTCGTTTGAAAACGTTATTTTAATATTAATTATATAAAATTAAAATTAATTACTTTAACTATTTCGGTATTATAAATGGTTTTAAATAAATTTATTTTAAATTCTGTTTTTATTAATATAAAAATTTTTAATTATCTTATTATTTAAAGCTAACCTGGCTTTTATGTTCGTTATATATAAATTAAGGTATTATTATATTTTAATTTTAATTTTATACGTTTTAAAAACGCGGTAACGGTTAACGTTATTTATAAGTAAGTTATAATACGCGTTACCGTTAATCGTAACAGGTTTAATTTAACTTACGTTATATTAGAATAATTTTCTAACGTATATTCTTCTATTTTAAAAATTTTCCGAAGGTATTTTAGTAATTTTAATGGGATTATAAACTTTATAAACGATTAATTCAAAGTTTATTTTATTTAAATTTATTTTTATAATTATTTTAATAATTGATTTTAACTATTTATTACTAAAATAGCATAAACAGTAATATTACAAAACGAACTTTTTCAGTATTGCTTTTATTATTAGAACTTTTTTATTAATAGTAAAAACCTATAAATTTTAATGTTTCGTTTACTTTATTTTATATTATTCTTAATACGTATCTTTATTAGATTTTATTAATTAGCCGTTTGTAAAGGGTTTTTTTATCCGTATGTTTATAAGAGGATATTCTTTTTAAAACCGATTATTATAGTTAATTTCGTACCGTTATTATTATTATTTAAGTAATTTCGGTTAAAATATCTTTTTCGTTTATAAAAAACTTTTCCAGAGAAAATTCGTAACGGAAATATAAATATGTATAATATATATCGCAAAACGATTAAGTTATATTCGTTTTTCCTCCTTTTAAAATTTTAATTAATTATATTAATTATTTCGGTTTACAGTAGTTTTTTTAGTAATAATTATAAAATTTTTTATCCCGTATTTTTAATGATTATTTCGAAAGGTAATCTTTAACGTTCTTTATAATAAATACGGTAAAATCCGAATTTTATAATATTTTGTTACGATTTTCCTTATATATCTTATATAATTAAAAGACTAAAGTTCGGGATTTATTTTACGTATGATCGTTTTTAAATTTTTCGCTAAAACTTTCCGTAATTAATTTTATAGTTACTTTTAAGCGTAATATTAGTTCGGATATATTAGTATTTTTAGATTTAAACCTTTCGGAACGTTATGTATTACTTTTGTAAGTAGAAGTTACGACGCCTTTTAAAGCGTTGTCTTATTACGTAACGCGTTTAACATTTTTTATAGCGTAATCGAATAGTCTTATGATTTTTTATATTTCCGATCAATTAATTTTTACGATGTATCTAGTTTAGTATTTTTAAAAAAATTAGTTATATAAATCTTTAAAACTATATAAGATAAAATACGTTTTTAATAAGTGCTGTAAACCGTTAACGTTATAACTATTATTATTATTATTATTATTAAACTTGTTATTATTACCGTTTCGTTTGTTATTACGTGAACCGTTTTATTAGTTATTATTATTTTTATTTTTCTTACGTTTTCGGTAATCTTTACTTAATTAACTGTATTTCTTATAGTTTTAATAAAAAAGTTCGCCTTTACCGTTTCATATAGGCTTATTATTATTATTTTTCCTTTTATTATTATTATTATTACCTTAAGCGTTATAATTTTAATTCTTAAGTTTATTAATACCGTTTTTATTATTTTTAGCTTTTTTTATTCGGTAATAAAATTTGTTATTAAAGTTATTTATTAGGCGGTGAATTATATAATCGGTTTTACGAAGTACGAAATTTATTATTCGATATTAGTTATCCGTTTTATTTTTAACGGTAATTAAGAATATAATAATTTGTTAATTTTTACCTAGCTTTATATCGCATTTTTTAATTTCACGGATTAACTTTTAAAATTTCGTAATAAAGGTAATTAAATCCTTACCGTTATAACGGTACTGGCTTAATTTTTTTCTAAAGGAAGCGTTAACGGGCTTTTTTAATTATAATATAAGTTTTACGAAAGGTTTTAATATTTTCGAACTTTTTTTGATTCCGATAATAAGTTTTAAAAGCGCTTAACGTATTGTTTTAGTAATTGTTTTCGTTAAATGCAGTTTATTAAGGGTAAAAAGCTTTATTTTTTCCTTATAGCTTATCTTTTCAAGTGTAAGATTTAAGGCATTTTTTAAAAATTCTTAATTTTTAAAACTTTTTAAATAATTTTTCTTATTTAAAGCGAAGTCGAAGCGTTGTTAACGGAGAGCGGAGTTCTCTTTTTTATACTTTTTCTCCTTATGCTTTTTCTTGTTTTTTTTGTTACGGCTATAATGACGTTTTTTCCGATTATTATTATATAAGTCGTTTAAATTATTTTCCGAATCCGAGTTCGAAGACGATAATAAGGAATTAAACGATAAAAAAGAGCTATTACTGCTTTTATTACCGTTACCGCCGTTTCCGCTGCCATATTTACCGTTACTTCGTAATAAAAGCGAAGGGGATAGTAACAGGGACCGTTTCGATAAATATAACGATAATGTTTTTATTCGTAAGTCGTTTATAACTAGGTTCCGCTAAGGATCCGTAGGATTTTTAAAAGGGAAGGTATTTTCTTTATTTTTTTTTTCTAAGTTCCTTATTGTATTTTAGGCTTTTACTAACAGTTTTAAAACTTTTATTAAATATTTTAATTAACTTTAAAAGTTCCGGTTTTTACTAAAGGGCTATTATTAGGATAAAAGTTAATTTTCTTTATTAATATTGCTTTAAAGCGTTTAAACCTATTTTTATATAAATTATTTGTCCCAATAGCTCAGTGGTCGCGAGCCTGGGTATCTTTTTCAATTGCGACAGGCTTGGGCACCCTGTTGCGGTTGACTGCAAAAGACAGTTGGTTCGAATCCAGCTTGGGATACCGTTTTCTGGGTGGCGCCAGCCCAGAAAGCTAAACCAGTTGGAGCTTCGGCTCCGCCACCGTGTCGGCGACAATTAAAGGGTGGCTGGTAGGACCAGTCACGATTAGGGGCGTTAGGAACCAATCAATCAATCGGGTGTATCTATCGTTAGTTGCCGTGTCACATAACCCGCATTACGTTTTTCCGGCCCTTGGCCAAGAAGGGACGGTTGTTAAGGGGTGTTTCCCGGTCGCGTTTGTAAAACCAGTTTGTGCATGTACTTAGTAAATAGATCAGCTCCCTGTATGTATGTATATAGCTAGATACCTTAATAGCACTTTACCTTGCATATAAATTATTTAAAATATAGATCCGTTAGAGTTATTTTTCTAAAGCCCGTTAATTCTCTTTAATTAATTAACGTTATTTTCGTTTAATAACTGCTTTATTAATTAACAGCTTAACTTATTTACATAAATACTTTGTTTTTACGTAAAAGCGTTTTTAATTAAAATAAAACTTTAATAAGTCCGTAAAGATATCCTAAGGTTTTAAGGTTTCCCTTTATTAAGTAACGTAAAAATCGTAAAAAAATAATAATTAATCGTTTTAATAAAATTTTATCGTATAATATATACTTAGCCGAATAAATTCGTTTTCGTAACTGCTGCCGATTACTTTAATTTTAAGCCGGTTAATTAAAACTTCGTAATACTTTAATTATAATTTCGTAACGATATATTATAAATAATAAAAATAAAAAAGTTTTTATTACGATTTATTTTTTAAAAATTAAAAGATATTATTATATCAGGATTTGCGGTATTAATTTAATTATTATTAATATTAAGATATATGTATTATTTGGTTGTATTTAGAATATATTTCTTTTAGGTATAAAAAGCTAGTTAAAAAGGTGGATGTACTGGACCTACTTAAAACGCGTTCGGGTAAGCGTTGTACTGGCTAACCCACCCTGTTATATGTTACGACTTAACGGAGGGGAAATCTCGGAAACGGTCCCAGTAAGCCGAAATAGGACTTAAATAAGCTAAGTTACGTAACCGGGGATGTTTAGTAAAAATAAAGTTAAATATTATTAAACGTAATAAAATATTTTTTATTATTATTTAATAACAATTACGTTAAATAATAATAAGTTATAGTAATTTTTAAAAGATATATACGTTTATTAATTCCATAACCTAGATAATATTAACTTATAATACAATTTAATTATTTAAAATACCTTTATTACTTAGATTTTTACAATATAATTGTTAATATAAACCGTATAATTTAATTTAATAATTAATTAATTAGCCTAGCCGTTATACGTTATAAATTTTTATTTAATAATATTATTAAATTTTAAGTAATTATCCGAATTATCAAAATGGCCCTTAATATCGAAAAAAATACCGTTAATTAATAATTTTAAAATAAATTTAAAAAGTTAAAAGCGGAAATTCTGTAATTTAAAAAAACGGCTAAAAAAATATCAAATCTTTAAAGGTCAAGGTTAAAAGGCTTTAACCTTATAATAGGAAGATTAATATTTAGGGTTTTCTTACTTAAATACGAATATATTTGCAATTCCTAGCTTTCGACGATCCGGAAAATAAAATTTTTAACGTTGCGGCATTCTTTACTGGGGACATATTCGACTGGTTCGAACCAATTATAGAGGATTACCTAAAGAATACAAAAAACGATATAAAAATATTTACTAAGGAATTTTTCGCTAATTATTTTAACTTTAAAAAAAAGTTAAAAACCAATTTCGATAACCCCGATAAAAAAGGTATTGCCGTATAGAAAATTTTATAACTATAACAAAAAAAATTAACGTTTAAATACGTAAAAAAATTCCGAAACCTAATAATTAAAACGGGATAAATAAACGAAAAAAATAATACTTTAATTAATATATTTTATAAGGGATTAAAAAACGATATTAAAAATAAAGTTATTAAACTTAAACAATTAATTTCTTTAAATAAGTATATTATTAAGTCAGTAAAAATCGATAATCGACAGTTCGAAAAACGATAAAAGAAAAAAAACTAATATACGTTACGATATAAATTTAACCAAACTAACCGAAACACTAAATGCGTTACGCCTTTTACCTTTTACGGGACTTAACTAAACCTTATAAAAATCGGGACGGTTTAGTAACGAAATTAATCTTAGTTTAAATGCTATAACTATGGCAAAATAAATTATAAGGTTTTTTAATATAAAATACCTAAAAAACCTTGATAGAATAATCAAAGCTCCGTATCCGAAGGATAATAGCAAAATAACAAAAAAATAATAATAAATCGATTAATATAATCTAATTACGGTATACGGTAATATAATAATATAAGGATTATTTAAGATAAAAATCCTTTATTAAAAAAAATTATTTACTTAATTTTAATAAAAAAAGTAACAAGAAAAATAAAACTAATTAACTTTGTAAAAATAATTATAAGAACATTATAAATAAAAAAAGGACTTATACTTAGGAAAGCTAAAACGATACATAAAGATTTACGTTATTTATTACTATAAAACTAGATGTTATTTTTACCAAAAATGGAAAAAAATAATTTATTAACGTATAACTCGAATATATTATTAAAGGTTCAATTTTAAATAATAAAAAAAGATTAACAAAAATAACTAACAATAATACCGATATTCACGATTATTTGCGGAAAAAAATGAAATCGATTAATAGGTAACGTTATAAAGCTGGTTACCCGGGAAATTATACCTATAAAAAAACCCCTTTTATTATTTCGAATAATATAATTATTAAACGGAAGAAAAATTAATTTGGAAAATGGTAGAAAAATATTATCAACGAGCTATTATTAACTTAGGCATCCAGTTAGCTTTTATTACCAACTTAAAAGATAAAAAAGTAATTAAAGAAAAAATAAAAATTTTATTAAAAAGAATTAATAAAATTCGGAAAACGAAAAGGAATATAACGATTAATAGGAAAACGATAGTTCGGAAATAACATTATTAAACGAAAAAATAATTGAAATTTTCGTAAAGTAAACTTACGAATAATTAAATATACGATAACAATTTAAACAATTATAAAAACAAATAATACATATAAAAAAATAATTAAAAAAGTTTCGAACATAAAATAATCTGAATAAAAAAATATTACGAAAACTTTTATAAACCCTAAAAAAATAGCGTTATTTATAAAAAAGCTATAGGTAGGCGGACAAAAAAATTAAATTATAACACTTTAAAAGGGCTTTAAATATAATAATCGGAGTTACTGGCGATAACATTATTATTATATAAATACAAATTAAAAAAAATTAGTCTACCGTAATAATGAATTACGAAGTAATAATTACAAATTATATTAGTCCGGAAATAATAAATTAATTAAAATTACTATAAAAAAATTACCTTTATAAGGTCGAAAATGCCGAAAATCAAAAATTCACTTATAATAACGGATAAGTTAAACGCGAAATTAATTATTTTAAAACCTTTATCGAAAAAAAAAATTTTATTAATTTCGATATTATCTTATTAAACGGATACGACTTAATCTTAAAAAAACCATAATTACGCTAATATAACCCTTTAATTAATTAAAAAATTAATTAAGTAAATTTCCTCTTATTTTTTAATATAGAAAAAAACGAAAAAAATACGAAATCTTAATATTCGATTAACGACCACAATAAATACAGGTATAAAAATACGATAAAAATTTTATTACTTAAAAAAATAAAATATATTTAAAATAAAGGGCATAATAAAAAATACGGCACATTATTATAAACCTTAAAATACGATTTCGATAAATAAACGACAATTTATAAATATAACCCGAAATATTAACAAAATAAATAACAAAAATATTACTATATTATTATAAATATAAAAAGTTTTTCGAAAAAAACTCGATATAAAATTATTATAATATAACGAATAAAATTATAAAATAATTTTCAAAAATAGCAAAATAATTATTTTTTATTTTATTTATAACTTAAATAAAATAAAATAATATGCTTTCCGTAATTACTTAAAGGATAAATTACGGAAAAAATATATATAACGTTTTAAATTATTAGTAAAATATTTAATATTTTTCGTTTTATAAAAAAACGGGAAATTACGATTTGTTATCGATTATTAACAATTTAACGATATTACCGTTAAAAATAAAATATTATTACCTTTAATTACCGAAATTAAAAATTAATTACGAAACGTTAAATAATTTACAACTTTAAACTTACGAAAAAAGTATAACTAAATTCGAATTAAATCAGAAAACGAATAAAAAATAATTTTTAAAACGAAATACGGATTATTTAAATATTTCGTTATACTTTTCAGATTTACGAACGTACCGGTAACCTTTTAACGAATAAGTAATTATATACTTCGAAAGTACCTTAATATTTTTGTTATATATTACTTTAATAATATCTTTATTTACTTAAAAACGGAAAAAAAATATACGGAATACGTTTATAAAATTTTACAAACTTTATAAAATATTAACCTTTTAATTAATGTAAAAAAAAATACCTTTTACATTTAAAAAATTAAATACTTAAAATATATTATTATTCCAAAATATATTAAAATAAACTTTAAAAAAGTTACCGTAATCCAGGATTAGAAAATACCTATTAACGTTACGGAGGTATAAATATTTCTTAAATTCGCCAATTATTACCGACGATTTATACGATATTTTAACAAAATCGTAATATTATTAACAGAATTTATTAAAAAAAATCGACGTTTCGTATAGGCTTCGAATATAGAAAAAGCTTTCCAGCAGCTTAAGAACGTTTTTACTAGCAAACCCGTCCTAATAATATATAACCTAAATAAATTAATAAAATTTAAAACTGACGTTTCGAACTTTGCTTTAAGAATAATAATTTATTAACAATATAATAAAGGGAAATTATATCTTATTACTTTTTACTTGTATAAATTATACGGTATTAAACTTAATTATCCTATTTACGATAAAAAATTCCTAACCATCGTTAAAGTTTTCAAAAAATTTAAACATTACCTTAAGGGAAACGAATATTAGGTAAAAATATATATAAATTACAAAAATATCTTTTATTTTATAACTATAAAAAACTAATCAAATAATAATTACGTTACGTAAAATACCTTTTAAAATTCGATTATGTTATTATTTATCGCAAAAAATTAAAAAATAATAAAGTAAATATTTTTAGCAAACGACCAGATTTAAAAAATTTTAAAGTAAAAATATAATAGACCGTATTTAATTAAACGCCAAAAAGATATTTATAATAACGATATATTAACATTATTAAAATATTTCCATTAAATATATATAAAGAAATATAAGAATATTATAACAACTTATTTAAAAACCAAAAAACAAAGAAAATCCATATATTAAAAAAATATTAAAAAACTTAATACGAAAAATATACGAATACCAATTATATAAACATTTAAAAATCCATAAAACCCTAAAACGTTTACGACGAACATATTACTTTTCTAAAATAAAATTAATCGTACAAAAAATTATATAATAATACGACATTTATATTAAGACAAAAACTAAACGATATAAACTTTACGGAAAACTATAACTATTACTAGTCGTTAAACAATTATAGGATTTAATTATATTTAACTTTATTACGAAACTTTTTTTATCAAAAAACCTAGTTACAGGTATATATTACGATAATATTTTCGTAATCGTCGACCGATTCATAAAATTTTCTTATTTTTTACCTTATAATAAAAATACAAATACCGAATAAATAATATATTTTTTTTTTCGACATATATGCAGCATATACGGATTACCAGCAGAAATTATTTTAAATAAAAGTATAACCTTTATTTTAAAGTTTTAGTAAAATTTAATGACATAATTCGGTTTAAACCATAAATTGTTAAATACTTTCAAATTATAAATAAATAAATAAACGGAAAAAATTAATTAAAAGTTAAAAATATATTTACGATATTATATTAATTATAAACAAAATAATTAAGTTAAGAAATTATTTATCGCATAATTAATTTATAATACCAATTATTATAATAATATCAGGACGATTTTAATAACTGCTAACTTTAATTTTATCCTAGAAATCTATAAAAAAATACGAAAAGAAAAATTAATTAATATTAAAGTAATCTTTATATTAAAATAACTTAAATAATTATACCAAAAAATAAAAACAGAACTAAAGTTCGTACGTAATTAAATAAATAAATACTATAATTAGAAAAAGTTAAAAAAATTAACCTTCTTGAAAAAAAAATAATTTTTTTAATTACCAAAAATATTAAAACGAAATAACCAAACCAAAACTTCGATTTCAAATATATCGGCCCATATAAAATTATCAAAAAAATCTCGGAAAATAATTACCAATTAAAACTCCTAACTAAAGTTAAACTCCATCTAATCTTTCATATTTCCTTACTTAAATTAACAGCAAATATTATTATAATACGTACGGTATAAAACGATATAAAGGCAAAAAAAAAAAAAAAAAAATATAAAATAAAAATATAAAAGAAAAAAAAGGATAAAAATAAATAAAAAAATAATACGATATATATATATTATTTAATTAAGTAGAAATATTATATATAATTAAAAACTAATAACGTATATAAATTTATATTTTTTAAATATTTAATAAAACCCGATTATAATCCGGTTAATTTTTTAATTATATTAGTTAATAATTATTTACCGTATAAGTATCGGATAATTACCGGGTAGGTTCCGAATAGGCCCCGGGTAAATTCCGGGTAAGTAATTACTAAATCTTAGGTATAAAAAAGATAAAATTACCAAGTAACGTTATATAAAAATAGTATAAAACGTATAAAAATTAAGGTAATTAAAGTAAATTAATAATTTAAAATAAAAAAAAATGAAATAAAATTAAGGAAAAAAAGAAGGGGGGGAACAAAAAAAAAGGGAAAAAGTAATACCGTCTCTAGGAATTTAATTAATCGTTTATATCGTTATTTTTAAATAATTCCGTTTTCGCCTGTTTTATATTAAGCCTTCGGTATACGTTAATAAGGTTACGGTAATTCTTTTTTTTTTATTGTTTATAAAATTATTATTATCCGGAAATTTGCCGGAATAATCGTTAACGTTATTATCGTTTTTTCCGTTATTAGTAAATTAACTTTTCGTTTCGGGATTTTTTTCGGTTTTTTCGATAATATATTGTTTTACGTTTATAAGGATATATTTCCGGGATTTGCGATTTTTTAACCGGCGAGCAAATCCTGGCTTGGCTTTTAATTTAACGGTATTTTTCGATATAGGAACGTTAAAATCGTTATTATTTTTAAAATTTTGGTATTTATTATAAACCGGATAAAAACGATAACGATATAATTTTGGGAAATTTACGATTTCATCGTCGTTGTCGCTGCCGTTATCGTTGCCGTCGTTATTAATAATAATAAAATCGCTTATCTTAATTTTAAATCGGTTTAAAAATAAAGGTTTACCCCGTATATTTACGTCGGCGTTATCGTTACCGCCGTCCGAGACGTTACGGCTGCCTTTTTTGCTTAAGTAATCGGTTGCGAAATTTGTTTATATTTTCCGAAACGGTAAAAGGATTTCGATAAATAAACGTAACGGTTTTTTAGCTTTAATATATTATAAGGCGGATTATTAATATGACGGTAATAACGTAAAATAATTTTCGTTACCGGATACCGGATTAAATTTAAGTTTTACTATCGGCCGGTTAAAAATAATTAAAAGCCCGGTTTTTAATTTAGGTTTTATAATGCCGATATTAGTATTAAAAACTTTAAATCGAAATAATAATAAATCGGTTTTTATATTAAATATATAATACGTAGTTACGATATAAATAAAAAAAAAAAAAGGTAAAGGCGAAAACCGGAAAGGGGGGAAAAAAAAATAAAAAATAAAAATGAAAAAAAGAGAAAAAAAGAGAGAGAAAGAGAAAAAGAGAGAAAGGGGGGAAAGAAAAAGGGTTGGCTAGTTATTATATAATACCGATTAACGTACTGGTATTTATTATCTACCCGAATTACCGTTTATATTATTTACCTTTTTATCGTTTTCGGTATCCGAATTAACCGTATTATCGGCCTTATTATACATTATTTCTTGGTTTATTTCTAAATTAACCTCCGGGTTAATTTTTTCTTAATTAATTTCCTAACCGGCCTCGTTTAACTTTATATTTTCGGCCTTATTATTAATATCGATATTATTATTTTAAAATTCCGGATTTTTTAATATAACGAACCGTTTTTTATATTATTATATATAAACCTTTAAATTATAATTAAAAGTTTATTACGCCTCGAACCGGTTCTGCTGTTTTTATTAATAAATTTTAAACCGTCCGCTTAACTTTTCCGTACGAAATAATAAAACGTTTAATTAAACCTTTAAGTTATCGGACCGTTTACCGACCCTGCCGATTTCTTACCTTTACGCAGGTACGTTTTTTTATAACTATCCGATCTTTTTTAAAATAAACTGGATTTAAAACTTAAGTTATTATATCGTAACTACCGTATCTTCTATTTAAGCTAAATATACGCCAATATTTTTCCAATAAAAAACGAATTTATCGGAGGTAATTATAACCGCCGGGGCCGTAAATTTCGAAACGGCAAATACCGGTACAAAAATTAATACGGGCGTTACGGTAACGGGGGATAACTTAACCTTAATAACGGAATAAAATATAAAGGTTAAAATCGGCCGGAACGTAAAAGTAATAACAGATAACTTAGTTATATTAACGGGATAAAATACGGAAATTAAAGTTAATCGGGAAATCGGCGTAATCGTAAACGAAACGGCCGTATTTATAATAAATTTTTTTTATTATACTTTAAGCTACAGGGTAAAGCGCCCCGGGACCGGCTTTTTATTAGCGGTTACTTTTAATACAAATCGAAATACGGGACGTTTCTTATTAAATAAGCCGGTTAACTTATAAATTTTATCTACCGATTTCGAAACCGTAACCGGCAGTTCGTCCGCTATAAATTATTACCGTTTTTCGTTAACGTCCGTAAATAACGCCGTCATCGTCGTAATAATAATAATAATAATAACGGCAATAATAATAATAATCGTAATAATAATAATAAAAATAAACGAAAAAGTAAAAATTATTTTATCGAAATATTTTTTAATAACGGTATATTTCCTTATAAAAATAACGCTGTTAAAGTTTTCGGTAATAAAATTTTAATAAACAAATTTTTATTGCTTTCCGGTAACGGCAAATTCGGCGCTAATATTTATTTACGTTATAATTTATTAAATAAAATAAGATAATAAATAAAATTATAAAATAAAATATATTTTCTCGGGATTATTCTTAAGTTTACTTTTTAATATACGGTATTTGTTATATAGCTCGCGAAACCGGCTAGTAATTTAAATAAATAACGGCGATACGATAAAAATATATTTGGTTTTAAGTTTTTAATATTTTCCGTAAAAGGGTATATTTTTTTCATTACTTTTCCTAATAGTTGCCTATATAGTATTTAAATTGTAATTATTATTAATAACGGTAATATAAAAATATTTTTTATTTAACCAGGAATTTTTAATAATTAATAATTAAATATATACAAAATAAGGAAAAATACGGTTAAAAAGTTTTTAAATATAAGTTATAATAAAAAGTACGACGGAAATCTATAATAAATTAAGTATAATAAACAGTTAAATTTAACGTACGTACGATTTAAATAACGTTATTAAAGTAAAAAAAAAAAATAATAATAACAGAAAAAATAAGGCGGTATATAAGAAATTCGCAATAGTAATAACGGATAAAAAATAAACTGGACGAAAAAAACCAGGTATAAAAAATAATAAAACGTTTATATAAAAAATCGGCACGGAATTAGATAAAGTAACGCGTTAATATAAGAATTAAATTTAAATACGGTTAGGTATTTACGGGGTTAAAAGTAAAGGTAAAAAACCCAGAACGTAAATATAAAACGTATAAAAAAAAAGATTACTATAAGGTTAAATAAAAAAACGCGTTAATATAAAAATTAAATTTAAATATAATTACGGATATCCGGAACTAAAGTAAAAAATACGTTTTAAATTTAACGTAAATAAAGTTAATTAAAATTACGGAAAATAACGCAAAATAAAGTAAAGTAAATAAAAATTTAGGTTTCCGGAAAATCCGGAAAATTATACGTATAAATACGTACGGATATAAAAACTAAATAAAAAAAAATCCGAAAACGAATTAAAAAAATTAGAAAATGCCGGACGGGAATTATATAATAAATAAAAAAAATAAAGAAAATAAAAATTAAAAATATTAAATTAACGTAATAAACGTAAAACAAAAAAAAAATATTATAAAAAATAAAATAAAATTAAGATAAAAATAAAAATCGAATAAAGAAATCGGTTAAAAAAAAAAGAAAAAAAGGAAAAAAAAAAAAACCG